>CATIWR010073368.1:0-38206 GCA_949677035.1 Omphalea diandra | reverse complement strand
TTGTGACCGACTTGTCAAACACTTGCAAATCACAGGAAGATGGACCAACAGGTCCCAAATCATATGTCAAAAGAATTACAGGAACATGGACCAATAGGTCCCAAATCATATGTCAAATGAATTACAGGAAGATGGACCAATAGGTCCCAAATCATATGTTACATGAATCACATGAATATCCTAGGAGCAATGTTTGCCTTGCTCGGTCATGATAAAAACAAAGCTATTGCATTTGCACTTGCAAAATCAATTGTTATACTTGCAATGTATCTTGATGATATTTTATTATGGATTATGCCATGAGAATTTGATTATTATTTTTATTCACTGAGTTGCGACTCACCAAATCACAAAATTTTTTTCATATAATGAAGAATAGGAATTGGACACTTTGGTGCTTTCAGTTTTACATTGAGACATATGGACCACAGGTCGTCGGCTGAATCCAAACTCTCTCTCTTCTTGTGTCATATACATATATGTACATCAAATAAATGTTTGATTATGTGTGTAGGATGGATAAAACCTTTATGCATATGTATTTTGGACATGAATGATATGAGTCATGTAAATGAAAAAGGCTGTTACATTATACATGGTTGTACAACCCATTAACCTTAATAGGTAGATCTAGATTTCGTCTTGGGCTTTTAGTTTTGAGTTTGTCTAAAGTTTCCTAAAGGTTTTTGTCTCTTCATTTGGCAATTCAATGTGCATTCTAAGGAATTAATTTAATGATTTTCATCATTGAGCTTTACATCTAGAGGTCTAAAATCTAATGCTTAAAATTTGCCCCATGCTTTGTGGGGTGTAGAAATAACATTTGACAAATGATTTTTTGAACAAATCTCAACAAAGTAAAGTAAAGAATGAAAATAATAATGAGGATACCTAAGGATACAAGTCTTTAGCAGCTCCTCAAACACGTGTTATAGTCATTCTGATAGCTTTATAGTAGGAGTAAGATATTTTGACAACTTTTTAGCAGCTCTCTAGTAAGTACTAAAGTGACCCTAACAACTTTGTAATAGGTACCAAGTGTTTTAACAGCTCTCTAACAGGTACTAAAATGGTCCTGACAGCTTTCTAGTATGTACCAAGTGTTTTGGTATTGGATAATTAGTCTCTTACAATCATTGATACTCTTACACTTTTCTGTGAGTGTTTTACAATCATTGATACTCTTACACTTTTCTGTGAGTGTTTTAATCTTTTTGATTAATGGTTTTAGCTCAAAGATGCCCCCTAGGTGAATCTTGTGTCATTCAATTTCTCCTAGCATTTGTGAAACTGAATCCATATCCTTGCAACCCTTCTAGCTATCCTAAAGGACCGTTCCTATCTCAAGGTAATAGGTCTGAGCTCCCAATGCCAAAGAAAGTGCTTCCTTAGGTTTTTCCCTTTTGTGGGAGAATGTAGTTCTTCTTGAAAATATTACTAAGGTCTCGAAGGGGCAAGTTTGTCATTGAAGTAGGTATTTTGGTGGTATTTTGGTAATTTTAGTGTAATTGGGCTTGAGGGAAGGCTAAGGGTATTTTTGGTAATTTTATACTTAATTGGGCTTAAAGGAAAACTAGAGACATTTTAGTAATTTTAGACTTAATTGAGCCTGAGGAAAGGATACAGGTATTTTGGTAATTTGAGTTTACTTGGCTAAAAGGAAGGTTAGGGCTATTTTGGTAATTTTATACCTAATTGGGCTTGAGGGAAAGCTAGGGATATTTTGGTAATTTCAGACTTAATTGGACTTGAGATAAGGTTAGGGTATTTTGGTAATTTGGGCTTAATTAGGCTAGAAGAAAAGCAAGAGGTAATTTATTGTTCTGGAGTTGTTTGGGAAGTTAATGGTATTTTGGTAATTTGAGCTTAATTAGGCTAAAAGAAAGGCTAGGGGTATTTTGTTGTTCTGGAGTTGTTTGGGAAGTTAATGGTATTTTGGTAATTTTGGCTTAGTTGGGCTAGAAGGGCCAGGGGTATCATGGGTTAAAAAGGGATTAGGGTTTATAAAGCCTAACTCAAGCCAATCTAGCGCAAAGTGGTTGTACGACTTAGGTATGGTTGTACTAACTTAAGGTCTATACAAACCAGCTAGGGATGTGCAACCTTGTCCACTATAAATACCCCCATTCAAAGTAACTTGTCTCATTTATGCAGTTTCTCTTCTCTCTTTCCTGATCTCTCTTAAAGATTTAGACTTAGTTCTTAGGTTCCCTTAGCTTTTTGAGTGATTATCATGGCCGAGTACCGTGATGATGAGATGTTCGACATCTATAAGGAGTTTCCTAATGAGGACCTTTTGACCTTGGATACTCTAAAGCAGTTGCGATCCTAGTGGGAGTTCACACGAATGAGCCCATTCAGGGGTGTGACTGCAAAGATGGTCTTACCCAGTTTTCCTCTACCTAGTGACACACAAACAGTCTACAACCTATACCATCACCTTATAGGGGTCGCCTTGGGAGTGGTAGGCATTCTTTTTCCTTATTATTATTATTATGTCTATCTCACGACTGTAGACTTTAGGTGTTGTCTTGGAATTTTCCTTTTTGCCTGTGAACATTAGGTTAGCTTATAAAATATTCATAGATAAATTCTAGGACACTCACCAATGAAATTTATTTTGTCTATCAAACTGGTTTGTTGCCTTGATTTATGTATACTTTAGTCTTTAATTTGCATCTTGCTTGTAGAAAAACCAAAATAATTTATAGAGTAATTTAAGAGCAATTAGAATACAAACCTAAGTAAATAACTCATTTTTTATGATTTTGCTAGTCTATGATGCTTTGTTGATGGACATCAGATTTTTTTTAAAGGAAATTATCTTCATAATTTCCTCAAAATTGTAAGTAATACACAATGACCAAGGCTTGTGATTTTTTTGCCTTTGAATTTGAATCTCTCTAATCCTTTCATTCTCTAACCTTGATAAGTATACCGAAAATATATACGTATTGGTATTTTCCATTATTCATTCCCTTTTTCATTTCTTTTCCTTTTCCTTATAGGGGATTGTTGCCTTCCATAGTGGAGGTGGGGTTGTGGTGCTAATGAAGAGTGGGGTCTGACATTGCATCCCTGAGTTATGGCCCGTTTGGAGGGTACAGGGATTTGGAGAAGCGCAGAAGGTCAACTTGACAATGACACACGTACTGCTGGAGAGGTAGGTGAACACAACTCACACCTTCCATTTACCCTTAATCGGTAAAGTGACCTTTATGCCTAGGGACTTTACCTTTCTAACTGGACTACGATTCGCAGGCATTCTTTTACCTATGGATTTTCGGGTGCATCAGCTAATGCTTTAGATGGACTATTTGTTGAGGGTCCTTGGCTGCATTCCTCGACACAAGGAAGCAGGATATGGCAAGGCCCAACATAAGGACTAGTACGCCCCATATCACTGATGATAGCTTGATGAGGTGGTCGACCAACACGTGCATTATTTCATATTATACACCTTATTAGGGGTTTTATTCCTGAGTGCCTATAATGTGGGCTCTACTTAGTACCGATGCTAAAAGATCTAGGTCTGCTGCATTATTTTGACCAGGGGTCTGCAACACTATCATACCTATATAGATATCTTGATTGATGCTCCTAGGGCATGAGGTATATGTGTGGCGCATAAAGGGTCCCCATCGTAATTATGCTTCCCTTTCTTTTTATGTTTGACTTCTGTCTGATTGCTTTTAGGCTTAAGCTATCTTTGTTGATAGGCATAGGTTGTCAAGTTAGGCCTACTAGAGGGGTTGGACCCCGAGGACGATGTGGAAGGCGTCTACCCCTGTTTAGGGCATTGGAGTGTAGTGACCTATGAGGAGTCCTATATTGTTGCCTAGTGTGCCTGCCTAAACATGATTACTCCAGACCAAGTACTTCTCTTGCATAAATAAAATTATGTAAATAATGATTATTTATTTTATATTACCTGGTCTTATACTCACAAGAGTTTTTCATTTGTATTATAGTAGCGCCTCGACTTGTGGGGTCTTATAGAGATGTGGTCACTGGAAGTGGCAAAGGCAAAGGCTATTTCTTATGGTTGTTGTCTAATAATAAGGTCCTCCATTCGAGAGTGGAATTAAGAAGAGTGCATCTTTTGCTAGCATAAGTGCCTGGATGAGCGACCTGTCCTATAGCTCCCACCCACAAGTCTATTTTGGGCAATGGACCTTAAATGGGAGAATCTCATTACAGTACTACGCTACTTACCAAGGGAGCAACTATCTTTTGCTAGTACTTCTTATATATCTTGAATGGTTAAAGCACTAGTAAGGAGCCTCCCTCTATTGGAGGTGACTATTTGGGAATTCCCTTGATATGCGCCTGACGAAGGGATCATTCCATAGAATGGGGGTCGGGACACTATAATAAAGGCTACCAGACGATATGCTGCTTTTGCTTTTGTGGCTGGCCTTATTGTTGCTCAGGCAGCAAATGAGCCCATGGATAAACTTTAGGAGGCATGGAGCCTATAGTGGTAGGTGACCTGGTTTCCATGCAAGACAGTCTAGTAGAGTCTCACATGACTTCATTGACTGCATCTTTCATAGCACGACGGATTACTCAATCTACTTGTACATTTGAGCTAACTGAGACCACCTATATAAGTATTTTTCTTCTTTGCCTTTTTATGTTTTGACTATAATGTAAGCTTTTATTTTTAAGGATGTCTCTCTTTTCCTTTTTGTAGATTCCTCGTGCTTAGGTAGAGGCTATGGTCAATCTATCACTACCTTAAAGAGGGTTGTGATGTAGCAAATGCACTCCACACATGTTAGTTAAAAAAAACAAAAGCAATGCATGTATGAATGTTCATGACTTGTGTTTCTTATGCTTTGTGTCCAATACATCTTAAACCTCGTGTCTCTTGCAGGAGATGATCTGGCACTTGAACTATAAGATCAGATAGAAGGATCACATCTAGCATAGGCGAAGGCGTAGATTGAGCCCTTAGCCCAGACAACCATGAAGCACGGGTACGTGGTGATTGATAACGAGGTGAAGGATTCTAAGGTGACTCCTTCTAATAGTAGAGGCAGCTGAGCTCTAAAGGCCACCCCCTTTAGTTTGCTAGGGTATTTTTTCCTCTTTTTCATTCTAGTATAATACATTTAGTTGTTACTTTGTATAGTTGTACAATTTATTGGGTGATTTGAAAACACTCATGTTTGGATGCTTGCATAGGACTTTTTAGGGTAAATTGAGAAAACATTGTCTCCATTTTTGTAAAACACTAATACTTCATCTTTTAAAAGCATATGCATAATTTTGGCCTCTGAACATATGTTTCTGAATGTGTACTACCATCTTTTTACATACAGGCTTTACAGGCAAGTACGAATGTTATTTTACATCTATAATACAAAAGAAAGGTTATCCAACTCATTCTAGGAGCTAGGGCCTACACAGCCCTAGGATGAAATTTGTACAGCCCAGTTGGAGGGCTAGACAACCCTAATTAGAGACTATACAACCCTATAAGCCTGTTTTTCTTCTATAAATATTAATTCCACACTTATTTTTCTCACTTACTATCCTTAGCTCCTAAACCATGTCAAAAATCTTTCTAAGGTCTCGTTCATCCAAGATTTGGTTTGATCTATCACAAGTAGGCCTTTCAATTCTTCGTTACCTCTCATCTATCTACCTAAACACTGATTTTTTATGGGCAGCTTGTGACTTATGGGATTCTACCACCCATACCTTTCATTTCAAGGATATGGAGATCTGTCTCCTACTAAAGGAATTTGGTGCCATTCTTGACTATCGTGTCATAACTATAGACCAAATTGCCATTCCTCAACTAGATTACATATACGTTTGAAAGATGGCGGAGTTGTTTAACATGCGATATGAAAAGGTACCTATGTACACTTTAGGTGAGTAAAAGATCCCCATGGCTCCTTTTGTCACTTTTTTCCCTTCTAGAGGTCATGCTTGGGCAACTCAATTTTGTATTATGACAGTCATTCTAATAAGTGAGTATTTACTATGAAGAGAGGATGGAGAGATAGATCTTCAGATTTTACCACTCTTAGAGGGAGTTGAATTAAGGAGGACCCTTTATTCCAATGATCTTGGGCAAGATCATCGTGGGACTTAATAAAGTGACCTTTTGTGTTAGTGATTCTTTTACGAGGAGCTTATTGTTGCTATAGGTAAAAATTCTTCCATTTTCTCTTTTTTTATTATTATTTTATATTTTTATTGCCCTAACTTTTGCCTAAACCACCCTCACGGGTTTTCAATCTAGTAGGCTGCTCATTTTTACTAAGGTAACCTTCTATGTTTTTAACCTAATGAGTGTATTTTATTTTTCTTTTTTATTTTTCTTCTTCCTTTTGTTTTCTTTTTTTCTCTTTTTTTTATCATATATGGTTACAAGAGAGGTTAGCATTATTGGCTGCTTCGACTATGGATGTAAGGCTTTGTTATCCATAGCATCATTCAAATCATCATTTGACGAGGTTGGCTGCTACTAGGTCTGAGTGGGATGAGTGAATGTCCCATATCACTATTGCCGATATCTGTTAGAGTTGCCCATGGTGAAATTTATCACGTGTTACCTTGAGGACTTAAGGGGATTACGTCATTCTTCATGCTTTGCTTTCAAACACATTTTATGATTCAGCTCGTGTGCTTCGCCAGTTCAGTGCTCCTTAGTTTGAGGTACAATTCCACCATTCATTTGTAGAAGGTCCCTTATCCCAACTCTTATTGGATAGAGTTGAGACTATGTGGCGAACTGCCACATCTATGACTTTTATACTAGTCGAGACTCTCAGTCTGATGATGATACAGACTACATGACATGGTTACGTGACCTTTAAGGTTACCAGCATCACATTAGTAAATAGTAGACAATGATCTTTCACAAAAAAGAGTATTTATACTTACTCTTAGTTTAAAAGCATGCACCTCTAATTCACTTTAATTATGTAAATGTACTTCCATTCAGTATTATGTTTAACAAGAATCATTTACATTTTGCATGTTACACATTAATTAAGTGTATAATTTTGACTTTTAATGTTGGCACATTAAAACATCTAACTATCTTGCTCAGTGCCTTTGTCTTGTTGATTCTTTGCTCATTCATTCTTGTCTTTTCCATCATCGCTCAGTTATCCTATCAATGGTCCCTTAGTCGTCTATTCCACTCTCCTGACTTTTTGCTTTCATTTATTTTTATGCTCTAACTTGTGCTTAAAATGACTTTTGAGTTTTTGACGTGGTGAGCTCTTTCTTTCTTTTTCCTTTTTTTTCTATATTCAAGCCATAATTTTTGCCTAACTGCCCTTTTCATGTTTTTAATTCAACAGGCTTTTTTTTTAAAAAAACTTTTCTCACACTTTACATAAAATATGTCTTCACCCAGTCTAACTTCACTGGCTCAGTGAATTCCTTCCAATCCATATCTGCTAGTTTCTTCGTGCCACTTGAGTATATCATTTGATCACATAGGGGCTTTCCTAATTTGGCTTGAATTTTCCTCAGGGATTTTGAGTTTATGGTCAAACTGCCTTTAGCACCATATCACCAATCCTGATTATATTTGGCTTTGACTTTCTTATTAAATGCACGGGCCATCCTAGCCTGATACAGTTAAATGGGCTACAGGGCCTTTAGCCTATTCCCATTTAACAGAGCTAGTTGTTCAAGTCTACTTCTTATTCATTGATACTCCGGAATGCCAGACTCAACTAATACCCATAAGGACTTCACCTCTAACTTAATCGATAGCATTGCCTCCATCCCATATGCCAAAGAGTACAGTGTCATCCTAATCAACGTCCTTGTCATAATTCGATAACCCCACAAGGCAAAAGCTAATTTCTTAAACCAATCTTTACATGTGCCAAACATTTTGGTAAGGATATTTTTGATATTCTTATTTGCTGCTTCCATTGCTTCATTAACTTATGGTCTGTAAGGTGATAACTTATGGTGGACCACCATATATTCCTAACATACATATTCCTAACATAACCTTAACCTTTGCTTAGAAATGGACACCATTATCTATAGCAACATGGTACGACACACCATTGTGCCATATAAGATTTTTCTCAATGAATGATGCCATCTGCTTTGCCCCTAACTTACCGAAGCCTTTAGCCTCTACCCACTTTGAAAAGTAGTCTACTGCCACTACAACCTATCTATGCCCCTTCATAAAAGCTAGTCTAATTTCTCTGATCACATAAATCCCCCATGTTAAGGTAAGGTCAAATTCTACTACTCGATTGATGGCAGATGACTACTACTATCATGAACTTGACATTCGTGACAACTTCGAACCTTCTAAGCATAAATGTGTTCCATAATTGTCCAATAATATCCCAATCTCAAAATTATCATTACCAACACTCTACATCATTCATGTAGGGATCACAAACCCATGCATGCACCACTTTCATGATCCTACTAGCCTCCTTCTCTGCTATGCACCACAAATGAACTTTATCGGACATTCTCTTATACAGTGACCTATCATAAAACCATAAATTGTGAAGATAACCTTGGATCACATCTTTATCCTTTTTCTTAACCTTTTTAGGGTATTTGACTATTTAAAAATGCCTTTGTATATTAAAATACCAAGGACAGTTCTCTATTAATACTTGCATTACCCCTTTACCTGTGTAACATAGGGCCCTGGACCAAAGTGTGATCAAGAATTTCATAGGCATCACCTCCAGCCCATCCCAAATAGAGACTAAGGTGGCTAAGACATCAACCATTGTATTCTCTTCTCCTAGTAGATGATGGAATGTGACTTTCTAAAAATTCGGCACCAACCACTTTATATGCTCTAGATTTGGCCCTAAACATTTATCTTTTAGTTCCCACTCTTTTGTTACCTGTAAAATGATCAATAATGAGTCCCCAAACACCTTTGTTGTCTTAATTCTTATTTGCTTCAAGAGTTTGAGTCCTAGTGCACATGTTTCATACTCGGCCATATTGTTAGTCACCTTATAATTGAGCTTCTTTGCTATAAAACAGAGTTTTCCTTTCGACAACAACATAACTACCCCTATGCCTGCCTCATTCTTATTTATAGCTCCATCAAAGTACACTCTCTAATCCTTAGGCCAATTACTCCTAATCCTTCATCTTGGAATTGGGAAAGTTCAAATTCTTTTTCTTTAAAGGGTTAGAATACTAAGTACTCTAAAATTGCTCATCCTTTGATCACCTTCTTGGCTACATATTTAATGTCAAATTCAGTCAACAAGATCAACGATTTTGCCAATCTTTCAGCTAGGGAAAGAGCCTCATAAGAGTACTTAATTCAATTAAGCTTTGAAAGCACTTTCATGGAATATGATTGAAAATAATGCCTCAGCTTCTTTGTTGCCCAACCCAGTGCCAGACAGGTCTTCTCCACCTAATTATACTTTAATTCATCAGACAGTAACTTTTTACTAAGATAATACACTATATGTTTGTTTCCTATTCTAGTGTATAGGCCTTTTATACTATTATATACCAAACTAATGATCTTTTGAGCTTTGGTGGATTTAGTCAGATACTCTTTCATTCTCTCAAAGGCCTTTTCACACCGTTCATTCCATTTCACTGATTGTTCCTTTCTTAACAGTTTGAAGACCGGTTCACTATAAATTGACTAATGTACTGCATGTGACCCAAAAAACCTCAAATCTCTTTTTTTCTTTCTTAGGTACAGGCATATCTTGAATTGCCCTTACCTTATCTGGATCTACTTCGATTCCCTTCTCACTAACCATATGTCCTAATAGCTTTTCAAAGGTGGCTCCAAACACATACTTCTTTGGATTTAACCTCAATTTGTACTTATCAATCCTCTTCAAGAATTTCTCTAGAGCTTCAAAGTGTGTTTCCCTAGTTTCTGACTTTACCATCATATCATCCATATACACTTCCACCTCTTTATGGATCAAGTCATGCAATAAGGCAGTTGCCATTTGCTAGTATTTTTCGCTCGCATTCTTCAACCTGAATGGCATTACCTTATAGTAATATGTTCCCCATTCTGTGATAAAAGTCATTTTCACTTTATCTATGATTATTATGAGAATATGGTTATACATAAAGAATCCATCCATGAAGGAATATATAACCCAAGTTGTGGCACTATCAACTAGTGTTTATATATGGTAAAGGAAAGTCGTCCTTTAGGCATGCCTTGTTTAAATCCCTATAATCGACACACATCCTTACTCTTTCATCCTTCTTTGGTATTAACACTATACTGGTTAACCATTTGAGATAATCTACTACCACTAAGAACTTGGTATTCAATTGCCTTGCTACTTCTTCCTTAACCAACTAGGCCTACTCAAGTCTCATTCTTTGAAGCTTTTGCTTTACTAGTTTCATGTGTGGTGTTAGAATTTTATATTATACAATCTACTTGTCAACCCCTAGCATGTCTTCATACAACCAAGCAAAAACCCTCTAATATTTCTTGAGTAGCTGTTCAATTTTCCTTTGCTCCACTAGTGTGACATCACTAGCGATGAGTAAGAATTTTAGATTTTCTTATGTGCCAAGATTAAATACAGTGGTATGCACATAGAAAATACAAAAATCTTGCTCATTGCCATAAGGAAAAACATCACATAAGTAAGCAAACTCATCATTCATTGCCTTAAACTTAGAAAGAAATACATCATCGTCCTCAAAGAGACTGGAAATAAGAACATTAGTAGTAGCAAGAAAGTCCTCTTCATCTGATTGGTCGAGTTGAGCCTCATCTACTTAAGCCTTTTCCTCTTCTTCTCCTTTTACTTCATTAGCTCGAAACCTAAGATCAACATTCTATATAGGATCTATCTCTTTCCCATTCTCTATACTGGCGATAGCCCTGACAACCCCCTTAAAATTTTATTTCATTTGGTCATCTCTTAGCATAATCTTTAAGAAATCTGTCCAAAGTGTTGCACCATCTATCATGGTAGGCTTAGTCTTTGCCATAAAGCTCTACACTCTTTTACCACTTACTTCCTTGATGGCGTTCATAATCATGCTCTCAAGGTCCTTTAATCTTATCCCTGTATAGACAGCCTCAGTGAACTTGCGTGGCCTAGTATATACCTACTTTGGATCCATAAAGTCGGTACCTTGCTTTATCAAGTTAAACCCATAATTGGCATAATCTTCTCGAGGGGCCTAGAAATTATGTTCTAGCGCATGCTACTCCCTCTTTTCATCAGTGATCTTCTTCTTGTCAATCTATGGCTATATATACTGAGGCTTATATAAAACTACAGGCAAACTTGATTCTTGACCATCCTTTGTCTCTGCAACCTATTTCCCTTTCTTTTTTCTTTTCTTCTTACCATCCTCCTCTTTTGATGAGTCCTGATAATTTTGATATCCCAATTCGTAAATGTTTAACTAGAAAAAAGCCTTTTCGAGTTCATCCATATCCTCACCTGGTGAATCCTCATTCTTAGTTGCCTCTTATCTTACTTTCTTAGTGACCTTCCTTTCTTTCACAAAGAAATCTAATAATGGCTTACATAAACATCATACTTTTAGCTCTGACTCTTTGCCACAATACCCCAATCCTTTCCTCGTAGTCTGAGTAGGAATCTTTAGGAACTCTAACATACCAGTAGAATTCTTCTCTAATCCTTATCTAGGTGGAAAGTTCATGTTCTTCATAATCTCTATTACTTTGGATTAACCCACTCGTCAATGACTCCAGCTACTTGAAACCCTTGAAGATGCAAAACATACACTTAAAGCTTACACATTTTATCCAACCTTTGCACATATGGTCATAACCTCTCCTTTGGAAGGAATCTTGACTTTTTTGGTGAACAGTGGAGGACATACCTCTAAAAGGATGATACCATGGCCTTTCCAACATAAATGAGAAGGTGACTGGAATATCTAGAATTGTGAATTCTACCATTGTCTCTACTATGCTCATTTTTACCAAGGTTTTAAATACTTCCAAAGCTGGCCTTTTACTATCATCATAGGCCCAAATGACATAGTTAGAAGCCTTCAAATATTTCTTAGACAATCTAAATTTGTTAAATAACTTTGATGGGAAAATATTAATCCTAGATCCATCATTAACCATCACACATGGCATGTGTCTCCCTTTCACCTCAGCTCTAATGAATAAGGCCAAGTTGTGACCCTTCCTTCTAGTGGCAAATCCTCATATGAGAAAATGATTTACCCTTATAAGTTACCAATGCAATGACATCCATCAAAGTAGCTTCCTTCATTATAATTAAACTCGACGGAGCCTCAACCATAACCCTCTTATGCTTTTGAGAGGTAATAAGTAACTCCCACATACTAATCTAGGCTAGCATCTTCTTCAATTATTTTATAATAGGATTGTCATCTTCTTTGTCCTTTTAACAAATTCATCCATTCTTTTCTCAACCCTTGATCCCTTAAGAGCTTTTTTGTTAGGATAGTATTTCTCGTTGCATGCCACATGGCTTAATTGCTTCATTTCTTTCTCTTCATCACTTTTCTCCTATAGCCAGATCATCTTTTTTCTCTGCTCTTTCTATGTTTCTTCATCTGAACTTTTATAAGGATTAATAGTGCAAACAATTAGAGTCTCCCTTGTAACCTTTTTTATAGTAGTGATAACAATTTCCTCAAAAATTCTATGATTTATCATAAATGTCCCCTGATTTGAGGGATGACCATTACAGTAGTTTGGGAGAGGGTTCCCTCAAATGCTACACCTTTCAGAATTTAGTCGAATAATCACTTTATTGTTAATAAGGTCTTGAATCTCATATCTCAATCTATAATAATTATCGGTGTTGTGATCGATTCCTTAATGAAAAGTACAACAAGTATTAACATCACACCTCTATAGTAGTGGATTAAGAGGTGGTCTCAATGCTAAAGGTTTTAGCACTCCCTTCTTGTGCAACTTCTCAAATACCTTAAATAAAGGCATCCCTAAATGAATGGACTATCTTGATGCTCTTATTGTATTTACATCAGTCATTTTGCTCCCCTCTATCTGAGGTTGAGATAGGGCACTTTTTCTTTCCACACACTATCTTCTCAACTTGAATTCCAACTCTTCAGCTTGCAAGCCTACTTCCCAAAGGTCTTTAAAGTTCATGATTAATATTACTTCGATTCTCGTGCTAATGCTAGGCAAAACCCCTCTCTTCATAGGCATTGTTTTCCATCTTTTGATGTAATCATTGAAGCTTTCACCTATTTTGTTCCTGAAAGAGTCCAAGTCTTACAACGTGACCTCTATATTTGAGTTATAGGCATAATGCTTCTTAAAAGCTTTTACTAATTCCTTCCAACCTTCTTTGATAGTCTTTGGTTGGTTGAAGCATCATGTTTTTACAAACCCTTCCAATGATAATTTAAAAAGCTCCAACATAATGTCTGTTAGGCCCTTAGATGCCTTCATGATTAACACAAAGAGTAGACATGATTCTTTGCATTTTTAGTTCCTACAAATTAGGAAAGTCCATGTATACGAGAATTGACTTGTAGATTCTCAAGCTTGTGGACCAACAATTCCTCAATGTATGTTCCTTTCTCTAGACCTTTAACACTCAAAGCCTTTTGCATTTTTTTTGACTATTTAGTAAAGTCATCAAATTGGGTGCTCTTCTTCTCACTTTCCATAGGTTTTTCTATGACAACAGTTATACTTCCCACTTTCTTACAATCTTACTTTTATGGTATTCCTTCATCCTAAATAGATCATCATCAATCATAATAGGTTGGGGTACTTCCATCAGTGTTTTCCCTTTATCAGTTCTATTAGCAAAGATCTCCCCTTTTTTAGAATCTCGATGACACAATTATTTACTTCCTCAAAAATCCTCTCTTCCATCTTACGAGTAAAATCTACCATTATCTTTCCAAAATCTCTGGTGGTATGGTTAGCTCCATGATTGGGTCGACTTTCAGGCTCAAACTTAGAGTTATATTCTTTCTAGCAAGTCAGTTGTCGCTTCTCTTTCATAAGGGTTTAGATGAAGCTATGATGGTTATAAGATAATGGTTATCAGTATGATGCATGAACAAGTAATCGATGCATGCATGCATTTTATGCACAAATCATTTTGCATAAGATCCTTCCAACATTATTCCTCCCACACACGAGGTCTGGTAGCTATTTTCATAATGGGGCCTCATTCTTATACCATCATGGGGTAAAAAATGTACAAGTTCACCTTAGACTAAGAAGAGTTAAAGTCTCAAAAGTACATATACATAAAGGTATTAAAAAGAAGAGCTCTTTACATTACTTGAAGAAATACGTACAAGTAAGGAACAAAATCCCTTTAAGGAAAAAGTATTTACATAGCGAGGAAGGGGAAATACATAAGTGTTTACATGTGGGGGATAATTACATCAAAGGGGCGAGGTAACATTATACTTACATTAAGGATGCCTAACCATGTTCTTTGAAGACTTTCACTCACCTCTAAAGAAAAAATGCAACTAATAGGGGTGCCCTATTCCAAGGCACTATTGGCTCCTACATGCGCCTAATGGTTGATAGGGTTGTTGTAGTTAATGGCTTCCATAAGTTTAGGAGGTGATTGTCATGGTCCTTGTTTGATATACCCGAAGGTACCAAGCTTTATGAGTAATGAATCCTCTTTATAATCTTCTAAGCCTAAATAAAGCTTAAGTCTCAAGGTTGGAGAACCATCAATTTGTCTAAGGGCAACCTAGTGCTCATGGTGAAGTATTGAGGATATATGAATGCAATCGACTAACTCATTAACAAGTTTAAAATATTAAAAGTGAACTAGAGATTCAATGCAAAGTTAATTTTAGGTCCCCAATAAAGTTGCCACATTGAGCGCCTCGTTGATTTCGCTCAAATTAGTGGAATCTTGCTTACAACTCCATCCTTTTATTGATCATTGGGGGATCAAAAAGATTGGGTCATCCATTGGTACAACTTCATGGCATGTGATTTGGATCATCAGGGGATCCTTAAGGCCATATGCGAATTTCAAAGCCCATATATCTAAGTGGTGGTCATTAGGGGACTAAGGTAAGATTTATTCATTAGTATTATCCCTTAAGAGTGTAGAGTTGCCTCTCAAATTTCATTGGGATAAGAGTTCAAGGAAGGCAAAATTTGAACCTTAGCTGAGTCATTTAGAAGACCAATTTCATCTTCACCCCATCAGAAATCAAGTTTAGAAATTTGGTATGACTTAAGGAAGAGGTTAGGCACCCCCAAATCGCCCGAATATTGGGATCTGTCCTTTGAGTATCTTTGGTTCACCTTTAATATTTTAGTCAAGTTATTGATTAGTCCAATTAATGGTCCTAGCCATGCATCTAATCACAATACACTTGAACAAATTAATTCATTAACCAAAGGGGTAAGGGGTCATGCATCATGGCAAAGGGGGATCATGCACTTTATCATTCATACATTTAAGCATAATCATATAGGATGGTAATCAAAACCAAGTTCATGTCCTAACTTAAGTGAAAACACCTACACCCAAGGAAAAAGAATAAGTTAGTAACCAAAAGATGAAAGTAAAAGACGTAACAAGTGAAAGAAGGAAATAAAGGTACAACATTACCATGTCCCTATGGTCAAGGTGTCTAAATATGCATCTTACGTCCATGTAATGCATATCATCATCAAATCAAAATGCAAAATAAAAATGAAATATATGAATCATGAACAATTAAAGGGATAAATATGCAATGCAAAGCATAGTAAGAGGATATTAAATAGCCTAAGGCAAATATTCAACCAAATGAGATCCTTAGGTCGATGAACTCTCCCTCATATTACTCAAAAAGAGGTAAAACAACCATAGCACAACTAACTATTATAGAAGTTAGAAGGAAGAGGATTAAAGGACTAAAACACTATTCACATGGTTAACACATAAACTCCCAACACAAGGTAAGGTCTTAAGGTCAATGGAACTTTAAGTTCATCACTTAATCATGGCCTTGAGATGATTAAAATAGAATTAGAACATCACCTTGAAATCAAATGAAAGATCCCAAAAGCTTTTTAGCATGATAAGCAACAAGACATGTGAAACATAACTAAGAATCCATTTTTAAAGTGAATAAAAATCTTAGGTCATTAAACCTAGCCCTATTTTGCCACTGGAGTCATAAAACATCATAAAAAAAAAATTGTTCTTCAAAAGGAAAGAAAACTGAAAGAAGAGAAGAACATGAACTTTGCAAAAACTGTTTATTAGGTAAACTAGGCTAATACGAAAAAGGTGAGATTAGCTTCCTTACTCGTATGCAAACACAAGCTTTTAATTTAAGGATCAAGAACAAGATAAATCCTTAAATATAAACTAGATCTTTAGAAAACTTGTTCCTAGTGACCTATGAATAAGATTTAAAATTGTGTCAATCTCAACCCTAAATTAGTTAAGTAATTTAGAACGAGATCAAACAAGTTTTGTGAAATTATCAAGTTCACTCAACAATTTGACCAAATCCTTTTAAGAACTTAATAAGAGAATAAAATCTCACCAAAAACTTGTAAAATTAATCATAAGTTGTGTACAAACTCATTTTAGGGCCTTTTCTAGGCTTATAAGGCTTAAATTAATACAAATCCTAATAAAGGATGGAAAGAATCTTCTTAAGATATTCCTAAACACAATAGGACATATTCCTTCCTAAATACTAGTTTTCTTCCTAAACTCACTAATTAATCTTTTCCTAATGAAATAAGGAATATAATAAAGCCTTATGATTGGTTAATAAAGAATTCAAAATTATAAAAATTAGATAACAAAAATTGTTTGAACCCGCACAGCAATGCGCATAGCTGTGTTGCCATATTTTACCAAAAGATCACAAAGACGCACGACCATGAACATGGTTGGGCCATGACTTTCTGCCAAAAATGGGAATTTTCCCTTGATGACACTAGACCATGTGCATGGTCGCACTTCAACTTTTTGCCTTAATTTCTTCCTTCCATGAATTGGGATTCCATTGACCCTAGCTAAGCACTCCTTTTAAAGACTCCATGCTCTCATCCTTTTGTGTTTGGTCCTTATGCAATCCATTATCTTATTGAGCTAATCTTTTTGTAATTTTCCCTTACATGAAAGCTCTAAGTGCATCTTTAAACTTCTTGAGCCTTCCTCTTGTAACTGAACCTTAAAGTTGAATTGGATTTGCATCCTTGCCTAGGCCATTTGCATCATTCCTTCCTTCCTCTAAAGGATTCATCCCTAAATCTAAACCTTCATCAAGGTTAAAAGGAGATAAATCAGCAACATTAAAAGTAGCACTTACATTGTAATCACTGAGCAAGTCTAACTCGTAAGCATTATCATTAAGCCTCTCTAAAATTTGAAAAGGTCTATCTCCTCTAAGGTCAAGCCTACTTTTCTTAAGATTAGGAAATCTTTCCTTCCTAATGAGTACTCAAACTTAATTACCTAGTTTAAATACAACTTTAACTCTACCCCTATTAGTGTTCCTAGCTATTTGCTTATCCTTTTTTTTTTTATGTTTGAATCATGCAATTGTTTAACAAAATCAGATTTATTTTTCCCTTTTAAGTATAATTGCATATTTAAAGGTATTAATAGACATAATGGTACAAACCTATAAACAATCTCAAAAGGGCAATAATGGGTAGATGAATGCACACTTTTATTATATGCAAGCTCTATATGCAACAAACACTCCTCCCAAAACTTCAAGTTCTTTTTTATTAAAACTCTAAAAAGTTGTTGTAGAGTTATATTAACAACTTTAGTTTGAACATAAATTTGAGGATGATAAGAAGTAGAAAACAACAACTTAGTATCCAATCTACCCCATAATGTTTTCCAAAAGAAACTTAAAAATTTTGTATCTCTATCACTAACAATAGTCCTAGGCATACCATGCAATCTTAAAATTTTTTTGAAAAAAGAAATTTGTAATGTTAACGTCATCATCAGTTTTATGACAACTAATAAAATGTGTCATTTTAGAAAACCTATCAACTACCACAAAAATAGAATCATTACCACTTTTGGACCTAGGTAAACCTAAAACAAAATCCATAGAAATATCAACCCTAGACATACTAAGAATGGGTAAAGGCATTTATAAACCATGTGGTTTTGATTTAGACTTAGGTTGTTTACATGCAACACATCTATCACATACTTTTTGCTCATCATTTCTCATTTTGAGCTAATAGAAGTGTTCATGCGATACATTTAAAGTGTTTTGTACACCAAAATGTCCTATAAACCCACCCCCATGGGATTCCTTAACAAGTAATTCACATAAAGTAGATTTAGGCACACAAAGTTTGTTGTCTCTAACTAGAAATTCATCATGCCTAAAATACTTCTCAAAAACTGTTTTCTCACAATTTTTATAGTACATGACAAAATCAATATCATCAACATATAAGTATTTAATATACTCAAAACCTAGAAATTTAGAATCCAAAAAAGTAAGAAGAGTATTTTGAGATAGTGTATCGGCTACTACATTATCATTACCTTGTTTATACCTTATGACATATGGAAAAGACTCTATGAATTCACTCTATTTAACATGCCTTTTATTTAGCTTTTGTTGCCTTTAAGTTACTTTAAAGACTCATGATCGGTATGGATGACAAATTCTTTAGGCCATAAGTAATGTTGGCATGTTTGCAAAGCCTTAACTAATACATATATCTCATTATCATAGGTTTTAAGAGTAAGTCCATAAAGTTTTTCACTAAAATATATAATTGGCCTCCTTTCTTGCATCGAAATAGCTCCAATGCCCAAACCTGAAGCATCACATTCAATTTCAAAAGTGTTAGTAAAATTAGGCAAAGCTAACAAAGGTGCATTAGTTAATTTGAACTTTAACAAATCAAAAGCCTTTTGTTGTGCCTCCCCCCATTGAAAACCAACACTTTTCTTTACAATTTCAATTAGGGGTGTTATAATTATGTTAAAATCTATAACAAACCTTCTATAAAAACTAGCTAAACCATGAAAAAATCTTACCTCGCTTATGATAATAGGTTTCGACCAAGAGGAAATAACACTTACCTTTTCTTCATCAACTTCTATTCTATCTTTACTTGCTACAAATCCTAAGAAAACAAGTCTACCAGTATAAAAAGAACATTTATGCAATCTTAACTTGTTTAGTAACTTTGATATCACCACACTCATTAAGCTACTGTAAATGGTATGGTTTTGGATGCTTTCAAGTTGGCAATTACATCTTTTCAACTAAATAGGTACTAGCCACATTAGTGCAACTACCACCATTAATGATAACAAGGCATAATTTGTCATTTATTATACATCTAATATGAAATATATTTTCTTTTTGCTCATGTTCGTGCTTAATTTGGGGATTCAAAGTATGCCTAGTCACACAAATATCTTTACATGTTACCTCATTAAGGTCTTCCTCATCAACATCACTAGCATTTTCCAATTGAGGCATATCAGGACCGATCTCATCATTATCTTCATCTTTACTAGTAATGTCACCATCCTTTATAATCATAGTTCTTTTGTTTAGGCAATCTTGTGCAATATGCCCTCTTTATTAGCACTTGAAACAAACAATAGAGCTACTTTTGTTGGGCTTGTTGGAATCCATTTTGGTAGTAAAATTAGGCTTTCCTCCTTCTTTCATAAATAGTTCGGCCTTGGACCTTATGTTAGACTTATCACTACTTTTAAACTTGTTAGCCTAAGAAACTGAATTAAAATTGGGCCTAAAAGGCTTACCCTTTAGTTGTCTTTTCATAATGAGAGCCTTATGGTACAAATCCTCCAAATCCATGTATGGCATAGCCTCAATTGGATTGGCAATCTCCTTGTTTAATCTAGTAAGAAAATGAGCCATAGTTTACTCCATTAATTCTTCAATTTCAACCCTTATCAATGTAATTTCAAATTATTGATAAAATTCTTCCACACTAATCCCTTGCACTAGCCTTTATAATTTATCGTGCATATCCCTAAGATGATAACTAGGTATAAAATGCCTTCTTAAAGTTTTTTTCATTCCTACCCAAGTATTAATTGGTGGATTTCCCAATCTCTTATTAGTATATTTCAATTGACGCCACCATATAAGAGCATATCCTATAAACTTTACAACAGCTAGCTTTACTTTTTTTCTTCACTATAATTATGACAATCAAATATAGATTCTATTTTTTCCTAAGACAAATAAATTTGAGGATCACATGAACCATTGAAGTAGGGATCTTCATCTTTATGTTGTTATGATTGTCATCTTGCTTGTTGGATCTTTGTGAAGAATCTTCCATGGAATCAACATCTTTTTCCATATCTTGTATGAGTTGCCTATGCCTTGGCATTCTACTATTGGCATTGTTTATGGAATTGGATTGTTGGTTAAGTACCCTATTGACTCTTATAAGCTCTTCATAAAAACCTTCAACTCTAGGTCGTTAGAATCTGCCATGGTTAGTAAACAATAAAAAGGATCCTCAAAAATCACTCTTTTACATGTTTACACTCGATTGGTGGCACTTACACTCATGTTTAACTCAAAATTGGCTTTTACCTTCTAACGAGCTCACACACTTGCCATTTAGGACTCAATATTTCTTTCTTTAAGTTCTTTAAAGGCTAAGTTACTTTATGTCAAGACAAGCTCAAACCGAACACAAAACAAGTAAAAAACTAGTCCTAAACACTTAGAAAATAAAGAATTGAATTAGTTGAACCTTGATCCATTATGTGCCTCTCATATTGAAAGATTAAAGCGAACACCTTGTTAATGGATAAAGGTGGTTCCATCAACATAATTTGTGACCTAACTATAGCAAAGTCCTCATTTAGTCCTTTTAAGAACCTAATCACATAATCAAATTTCTTATATGCCTATGTAGTCGTGATAGCTCCATAATTGCATATAGGTGTGCAAGAGAAAGATGGAAGTGGCTTCAGATTCACTAACTCATCCTAAAGGATTCTGATTTAAGTAGAGGAATCTATCATAGACAACTACCCTTACTACAGGGCATAAATCTATTATTGTAAATTTGAGATTCTAAATGCATCTCCTTATGAGAATCTATCTCTAAGGTCTTTCCACACATTAATAGCATTATCTAGCCAAATCACACTCTAAGTAATCAAAGGAGACAATGGATGTATTAACCAAAAGAGTACCATAGTAGTACATCTCTGCCAAGCTTAATAAGAAATGTCTATTATTACTGGCATAAAAATTATGCCATTTGAAAATTAAAGTTTATTCTTTGACAATAAAGTAATTTTCATCGACCTAAACCATGGGTGATAGTTGGAACCTAAAAGAACCAGCAAAACAAGCAATAGAGATGGATTTTCATTTGAGTGTAGAAAATAAGGACTAGAAGGATTGTTAAAATTTTGCCATTGAACTTCCATGGTTGTAATTTTCAACACTAAGAGAATGAAAAAGTTATTTTTTTCTCAAGAAAATGAAAAGAAGTTTGAGTGTTGTCACAACTCTGATACCATATTAAGATTGATAATAAAAATGAAAATTGTGAATTTCTCTCAGGCTCTATTAATTGATTTCAAAGTTTGTGTACAAAAGAAAAAAATAGAAGAAGGATGACATGGCATCTATACCAATTAATTGGCAACTAGCTACTTAACAAACATTGCGAATAATAATAAATAAGTTTTAATGTTGCTTCCCACCCAATAGCTATTATAAGAGTTGTTATATGTATTACAGATTGAAGGAGCAACTAAATGAAGAAGACAATCCATACAACAACATTTTGTTCTTTATAAAATGCATTGCATCACTTAAATGAAATGATGTTGTTTTGATCTTTGTTATGCAATTTTAAACATAAGCAAAATGATAGCACTTTGATCTTCTTCTTTCTTTTCTATTTCTAACTATTGTAACTAGCTGTGAGGCTTGTCTTGGTCTATTAACTCATTCATAACATAATCCCATGCTTCATCCCTCTACAACAGTCGTATCAGTGTTTTTCTTAAAGAAGTCCTAACTTGGGGCTTGCCAATTGCCGACCTCGATTGACTTAGATATGTTCATTAGTCTCATAATTGACCTTTTTATTTTCCTCATAAAGAGGAGCCACTAATCGAAATGTATGTTAAGGAACAAGGACCTTATTTTGAAGATAGAGTACATTTCAAGAATGCCAATTCGCCTAAAGCAACATCATGAATAGCTCTTTCAATGTATCCTATAGAGAAGTTATTTACTCTGTACCTAATATAACAGGTTTTGATCATGTTGTAAATTGCACCATTAGAAATGAATAGTTGACCAAACTAATTTGTCCATGAATAGTCCCTAAAATATGTTATGTAGTCTCCATAATTGAGCCATACCGTTTGCACAAAGAATCACATAATAAATCTGTTTGCACAAATTTTGATTCTTTTTATTTGTGATTACAACCATCAAGTGCGTGAAATGTGAAAAACCGTAATTAGTGTGATTTAATGCATAAAGTGCACTTTGAATTTTGATTAAAAGATTGTGTGAACAATAAAAACCTAAATTATCCTAGATTTTTAGCTTTGTTGTTATAGTTTCACTAAATCTAAATCAAATGACACTAATTAAATAACCTAATGGCATATTTGGTTACATTAAGAAATAAGAAATGAATTCTTATTCTAAATGTATATATGTGAGAAAAATAGCGAGATATTTTAAGTTTTTTCAATCTCATTCTTAAATTTTGAACTATATTAAAATACCAAATATGAAAATAGAATTGGAATCATATTTTATTTTCATTTATTATTTTACCAAATATGTTGTAAAAGAGATTGATTAAACCTTAAGCTAAAGATTAGTTATACGCAATAATAAATGAGTTTGAAGATTTTTTTTGATAAACATAATCATTAAGGAGCTAAGTAAAATTTTAGCTAAAATACTATTGGAGAACATAATGATTGAGGATTTATTGATGAAATAAAGATGATTGCAAGTAAGGAAAATAATGTTTATCATATGTTAGAAAAATAAAACAAACTAAAAATGAAAAGATTGATAAGCTACTATGGATTTCTAGCTAAACTAAGGAACTAATGACTAATACAACCATTCAATTGATTGATTAATGAATGTCATAGCTATTTTTGATTGATTATTCATCTACTTATGTATATGTGTATCATTACTCTACAACAGGTACTTCCATATATAGAAATTTTTTTTTCTTGATGATCACTTTTTATGCTCGGCGATTAAGTTTATGTCCTCTAGTAATTTGGTGTATTGTATTTCTTATTTTGCTTACACACCATTACTCAGGTACTAAACTTGCTTTCATTCTACAATGATATGTTTAACACATGCTTAACTTTACAAAACATCTTTTGGCTCCATAGATGATAGGTTCAAGATTATGGATCAATTTTCATAAGCTTTTATTTGGTCGTATAATTTGAATGGACTAAGGCCAAAACTATTTTAGATGTAAACAATTGTCCCCTACATAGAATTCAGCTAGAAAATTGAATTTGTATATGTGTGTGTGTGTATGTGTGTGTATAAACAAACAATAACTTAGCATTTTAATAAAACAAAGTTACGATCTAAGATAAAAATGCTCAGGTTTGACAAATAGTGGACAGAAAAGAAGAAGAAAGGAAAAATTGAGAAAATAACAAATAATTGATTTCCCATTATATCCTTTAGATTTCTAAATCTAATTAAAAAAATTTTTTCTCCAAATTCAAACCTACACAAAAATCCATTTCAAATAAAAAAAATTATTTTCACGTTTCAACCTCAAATTCCATTCCTTTTCAAAATTTGAACCATCAAAGATCCAATCCAAATCCTTTTAGGAATATCCATACCCCATTAGCTCCATCAAAAATATATAAATATCCACGTTCTTCAAAAAAATTCAAACACACAACACTTCCACCCGTCCAAATGCCCACATCAAAAACTTTCAAACACAACAAAATTCACAAAAGCAATCAAAAAAATTTACCCACCACTAGTATTGACCATCCACCGCTGGCCAAGAGCACTACTAGCCATTAGTGCTGCCAACCTTTGCATGAAGTAATTCATGACTCATGTGTTTCTTCGACTCCATACATAGCCACTACCAATTATGCTACCACCATCAAATTTTCACCATCCAATAGTTCTACACAGTCATAAATTTTCAACAATATCAACCCTAAAACTAATAACTCCTCAACTACAGAAAAATGAAATTTCTCTTAAAGATTCTTGCAGAAATGAAATTTCTCTTAAGATTCTAGCAGAAAACTCAAATTTCAGTAAGCTTCCAAAATTCACACAATTTTTAATTAATTTCTTAATTGAAAGCTTGTTTTAGGTTGATAGTGTAATAGATTTGTGAAATTATTAATTAATTTGATGGTATTTACTTTGAATTTGATGAATTCCATTATTAAAGAACTAGATAATTTAATTGATTTAGTCTAAAAAGAAAGAAATTTAGCCAAATTAATTATAAAGACCCTGTCAATAATTAAATTAATGCAAAGCAATGTTAATTTTGATGGATTTGGGTTGAATTTTTGCATTTAATAAATTATTTGAACTTTGTTGCACTTGTATGGTCAAGCTTTAGCCTGTAAATGAATTTTAGCTTATTGACTTAATAATAACAATCTTAAGTAATTCAAATGCAATGACATGGAATGCAATTGTGAATGTAGAATTTGGTTTGTGTTTTGGTAATTCTAAGTGTGTTAATGCATATTGAAAATTTAGCCTAAAAGTATATTTAAAATTTTGGCCTATGCATTTGACACTTAAATGTATATTGATTTTGTAGAAAATGGCTATAGAAATTAGTTTAAAGGGTAAAGTTTTGTTAAATAAATATAGAAACTCATTCTTTAGTTTTGGTTACCCTTGTGATTATGAAATTAAATGTGATATGAGCATTGATTCGATATAAGGAAAATTAACCAAGGATAATAGTTGGTTATTCAGCCTAAGGACTTTATGGAGAAAAAAAAACTTTTTTTATGCAAGAAAGATTTTCTTTAGATCCTAAAAATTTGATAGAGAAATTAATCAATCAATTCATTTTGGTAAACTTTACTTGAAATCTCATCTAATTATGTTTGAATGCTATGAAATAATTTTGATAAAATAAATTGTGGATGAACTTCTTATATGCAATGCTAGATTTTGAAAATAATACTCAAATATTGTTTACTCTTTCCTCTATAAATATGGAGAGTAAGCCTCCTATTGTGATTTATTCTACTATCTCCACATACTTTTATCTAGTCTGTGTTGACTGCAACAAACATGATACATTCACCATTTGTCGAAGATTTACTTGAAATGCATCGTGACTTATTATGATTCCTCAATCTTTGCATTTATAGGATAATATTCGCCCTAACTCCTTAGGCACAATGATTACCATTGATATAACCAAAACTCATCGGGTATGAAATCTAACTACTCTTTTTTAAAAGCACTTCTATTACTGAATATTAATTCATGTAATTTAATATGTAGATATCTAGTGATTCCATACTCCATATTCTCTAGGCTCCATATCTTAAAAGTCTTTTAACTTTAGGTACTTATCTTTGAACATGCTTAAATTGAAATTTGTATGATTTATACCTTTCTTGATTATGTTAACTATTAAGAGACTTTCCTTATCCAAGCATTAATGGTAAGCCAAAATTCATTACCATAGCCATGTCTGTCTCATTTCCATTTATCTTGTCTTTTACTAATGAACTTCTAATAAGTAAAGAGCTTGAACCTTTCCTTTCCATTAGTCCATTCAAATCTTAGCCCCTCTCTACTATTTAATGGAAGAAGTTGACTAGTAGTTTATCACCTCACTTCAGCAATGCATGTCAAACATTGGGTATCTCCAAATTGGTTAAATGACTAATTACTCTTAACTATCCATTATTGAGTACATCTTCAATATTTTTGCCTAAGAGTTTAAACTCCTTTATCTTTCAATTTAGATTTACACCTATAGCTTTAAAGACTTCATATTGCTAACTGGAATCCTTATTAAAGGTGTTGGGGTTGCTTAATTGATAGATGATAGTGATTCTCATTTTCCATCAGTTTCTACTTCATCCATGGCTCAATCCTCATATCAGAGATTTATTGAATAGAGAAGTAATCTCATTTCTAAACTTACATCATGTGAACATGTTGAGTTCCTTAGGCATTGATATATAGATAAATCTTTTTCCTAGTGGTCAGCAAACCAACTATCCAAAATCTACATGTCACCCAGGCCTTAGTTATAAATAGAAAATTTTCCCTTGGCTTTATACCTTTAAGCACTTCATATATTATAATGGACAAACATGTAGGGGACACCCTCTTCATAAAGCAGGTAGTGGTTTATGAATAGTACAACTTTAGTTGTTTGCCTATTTCCTCAATTTGATCCTTCATGATAACTTTACCTCTAAGATTCCTTAAAGATTGGAAATGGTTTCCAAAACATAGCATGATGATATTCTTTATATTTTCCCTAGTCTAAAGAAGTAATTTATTGAACAATTATGTTTATGAGTGAATAGAGAATATATGCCTTTTTAGTATCATGATGTTAATGATATAGAGCTAGACTATATATGCCTTCTTGGTATCATGATGTTAATGATATAGAGTGTTAGCCCTATGCACCAAGAAGGGGGGTTGAATTGGTGTTTTAAAAAAATAAAGTGAGGGATAAAGATAGAGTAGAAAGGAGACATAAAGATTTATAGTGGTTCGGGTATTAACCAACCCTACACCCACTCCCTAATTCTCTGCAATTGGGTGTTTCACTCACTCAAAATGGTGTTTTCAAGCTCAAACGGAACTTTTACAATTTGTGTTTTTAAGGATCACATAACAACCTCTCTTACAAGTGTTTTCTAAGGCTCACACTAAAACCTCTCTTAAGTATTTTCACAGGCTCACACTAAAACCTTTCACAATTGGTATTTCATGCTCACACCCAACAGTCACAATCTCATAAAGAATAGAATAAATTAAGTAGCTAAATCACAAAAGCGTTTACAAGTAATGAATTCTCTATCTATATCTTATTAACAACTATTTGGTGGAGTATTTATACCCCATACCCACCAAAGAGATGTTAAACTATGAAACTCATCAAATCTTCAAGACATGCTAAGCAGATTTTGCATTAATTGCATGTCAGGCGAGAGTCGCGGTCGCTACTAATTGTTCGCAGTCGTGACATACCAATTTCCATACGGGAGCTAAAAATTGCGGTAGAAAATCTTATTTGTGTCTAATGGCTAGTCCATATGTCAGCTCCTCATTGGTCCATCAGAAAAATATAGTTGTTGCTTTCTAACTGCCCATAAAAGACGCAGTTGTGATCAATCTTTGTACAGGGTGTGACTGAGACGTGAATTCTTCTGTTTGAAGGAGAATTTTCATCTTCATGAATCGCAGTCGCTGCCCATAATGTCGCCCTTATGAATTTTGTTCTTCAATGGATACTTGAGACACTTGGCATGCTATGGTTGTGAACTTGGTTCCCTCTTCAGTCACTATGAAAGTCGCGATTGCAATTGAGGCGTGACATTGACCTTGAATTCGTTTGTGACTTCCCATGTTTGGAAGAGTCACGATAGCGATGATACCCATGAATCCATCTAACCTAATTTCACCCTGTCTTGAGCTATGTCACGGTCGCGAATCACAAATCACTGACTGCGAATTTGGATGAACTTTGTCTTCTTGAAGATTATGAAATCCATCCAACTTCCAATTAAAAGTCTAACTTAATTCTGCACAACACTTAATGGAAACATTAGAATTGATCAATCTCCTTTGTCAATATCAAAAAAGGTCCAAGACTTAGGATTAACCAACCTAGTCCAATAATCTTTCTCTTTTTGATTTTGACAACTTAGATTGATCCTAAGGGAAAATAATGCATAAATGTGAAGTTGGAGTGGTAATTTGTTCAATGTATACTTAGAATCTTTTAGTATATTTAGAAATTTTAGTGAATTTTTCTAGGTATGACTTCAAGGCCAAAATTCTAAGTATGATGCTTTTATGCTCTTATGTTTTTATGTTCCCCTTCAACTTATGCTATTATTTGTCTTTCACCCTTTGATCCATTCTATATTTTATTCATTCTAGATTCTATCTCTCCCTCTTTGGCAAGATCAAAAAGAGGGTAGAAGGGAAAAACATCAATTGCATAAATAGATAAGTAATCATAGGGAGTAAATGCATAAACAAACTGAAATAGAACAATCACATAACACAGAATTTCATTAAAGAAACAACTTTTATATATATAAATAAGTTTTATGGGATCACATTTTTTGCATAAAAGGAAAGATACAAAAGAGACCATAAACTAAAAAGTAGGAGAATCATCTTTATCTCTAAAAAAGTCTTCATCATCACCATGGTCTTCACCTTCAGCCTCATCTCCATCCTCCACTTGATCATCAAATTTTTCTTCGTGAGTATCATCAAACTCTGTGAAGTCTGGAAGATGGCAAGGAGGGACTCCTAACTTCTCTTACAAGTCTACCATATCACTATAAAGATGAGAGAGGAACATAATTCTCCTTTTCATCATCCTCATCAACTTATCCAATTTGTTGTTGATGGTAGCAAGTGAGAGTTTAGCCTTAGGTTTGGTTGAGGAGGGATGGATGGGGCTCCTTAATCAATAATTACTCTTTTCCTTTTTGAGGCTTGTGAAGACTCCATCTTTTTAACACCAATTGCACCCAAAATGTAGGCATAAGTGTCTGGGTGAATTGCTTTGGTGTTTACGAGATAAGTGAGATCAAGAAAGTTTTGTGATTGTAAAAGTTTCTTAGTGAGGAACTTTTTGTTATCCTTATTAAGAGCTCCTACATATCGATATATTGTTATGATATGGGATGGAAGAAGGAATTGGTTTTTAGGCTTGGTGCTTATGTGGATTAATTGATCCGTAAGATACCTACAGGTTTGGATTGGCTGGTTCTTGACAAGGCAGAAAAGAAATGTCAAGTCCTTTTGTGATACTTTTTTATGTCCATCACCTTTAACATTAATCGAAAAGGTGCTAATACGATGAATTATCCAAAATGGTAAGGTTTTAATGTATTTGGCTAATGAGGTTTTGGGGTCGTGTTTAGTTTCGATTGAGATTTTCGACCAAAACTCAGAGTAAATAACGTCAAGGGCGGAGGTGATGAAAGGTATGTGTTCTCCAACTTGAAGGTTGAAAAGTGAGGAAAGTTGGTCGAAAGTAATGAAATGGGGCTAACCAAAAGCTCAAAAAACTAACCTGTATTGGCATGCTCATGAATTTGCTCTGAGTTGTACTGTGCACATGAATTCTCTAACCACTTCTTCATATCCGGGCTCATCCCGGAAGATAAACTTGATCCAACCTAAGTTTGATAGGAATGCACGAATTTCTTCGTTAAGCCCAAGCGTCTCTAGCAGGAAAGTTAAAGGTATTTTGTTAGGGAGGATAGTTTTGGAGGAGTTTGCTTTGTAGCGGTCTTTCTCATCTTTGGTAATACCCTTCATAAGGTGAAAAGCAAGAGGGGCAGAAGGTTAAGCAATGGCCTTAAATTTTTTCGCTTTGGACATTTTCTTGGGAGCCAAGGAAGAAGTTTGAGGAATTTTTAGAGTTCGTCAGAATTTTGAGAGAGAATTTGATGTTAGAAGTGAAATGAGGATGTTATTATTTTAGGGGGTATTTATAGCCATTTAGGGTATCTGTAAACGGCTAAAAATGGCTAGAAATGCATTGATGAAGAGATGTAAATGGTTGGCAATCAAATCACTTAATGGCTGGGCGATTACCCTAATTCACGTCCATGAATTCCAGAGTCATGACTGCGAATTTTAAAAACTAAGTAACAGATAAATTTTTCTCGGGAATATGCATTTCAATGGTCAACAATTTGAATTCTTGACCAAAATTCAAGGTAGAGCTTGATTCTCGCGATCGTGATTTGATGTTTGACAATCGGGTGACTTGGACTTGTAATTCTGCGAATTATGAGTCAGCGAAAATAAGAATGGAAAATTAAGTTTTGAAAATTGTGATCCACTTCACTATGTTGATGCTTAATTTACACAATATGTTACAAAAAAAGTACAATTGCAATTAAAATTAAGGCATCTCAATTAACAAATATCAAATTTAATAAACACATATAATTATCACAAAACAAAAAATAATAATCAACACACATAGCAATTATACATAAGATCAAATTTTTCACTTTAAGGAACTGTCATCAAGCATTCTCAATTCTCTCTTAATGAAGTTCAAACTTTCTTCATTAAAAGGTTTAGTGAAAATATCCACAAGTTAATGATTTGTGTTAATAAACTCTAACACAACATCACCTTTTTGGACATGATCTCTAAGGAAATGGTGTCTAATATCTATGTGTTTGCTCCTAAAGTGTTGGATGGGATTTTTAAAGAGATTGATAGCACTAGTGTTATCACATTTAATAGGAATATGATCAATCACTTTGCCAAAATCCTTCAATTATTGTTTCATCCAAAAGGACTTGGGTGCAATAATAATCCACAGAAACATACTCAGCTTCCGTGGTGGATATGACAATTGACACTTGCTTTTTACTAAACCAAGATACTAGGCATTCTCCTATAAATTGGCAAGTCCCGAAAGTGCTTTTTCTATCTAATAAACTACCCGCATAATCTACATCTGAATATCCTATGAGAATAAAGGATGAATCCCTAGGATACCATAACCCTAAGTGAATTGTGGCCATGTAAATACTTAAAAATTCTCTTAACATCATTTAAATGTGACTCTTTAGGAGAGGATTGGAACCTAGCACACATACATACACTAAACATGATACCGGGCCTAGAAGCAGTAAGATAAAGTAGAGATCTGATCATATCTCAATATCTTTTTTCATCTACTGTCTTACTTGATTCATCTTTGTTTAACTTGATGGTACCACTTATGGGGGTTTTGGCTATTTTGCAACCATCCATGCCAAACTTCTTGAGTATCTCCCTTGTGTATTTGGCTTGGTTGATGAAGATCCCTTTTTTGGTTTGCTTGATTTGTATACCGAGAAAAAACTTGAGCTCTCCCATCATGCTCATTTTGAATTCCCTAGTCACACACTTAGCAAAATCCTCATATAGAGACTCATTAGTAGAACTAAAAATGATATCATCTACATAAATTTGTATAATTAGTGTATCATGCTTATGTTTTTTAACAAATAATGTGGTGTCCACCTTTCCTTTTTCAAAAGAAATGAACTAAGTCTTTCATACCAAGCTCTTGGAGCTTGTTTCAATCCATATAAGGCTTTGTTTAATTTAAAAACATGATTGGGAAAACAATGTGACTCAAAACTAGAAGGTTGTTCAACATAGACTTCCTCCTTAATAACTCCATTAAAAAAATGCACTTTTTACATCCATTTGAAAAAGCTTAAAATTCATGTGGCATGCAAAAGCTAAAAGTATCCTAATGGCCTCTAATCTTGCAACGGAGGCAAAAGTCTCATCATAACCTATGCCTTCCTCTTGGTTATATCCCTTAGCAACCAATCTAGCTTTATTCCTTGTGATAAGACCTTGCTCATCTAACTTGTTCCTGAACACTCATTTGCAATCTACAATAGAGTGTTCTTTAGGCCTAGGGACAAGTTCCCATACCTTATTTCTCTCAAATTGGTTGAGTTCTTCTTATATACCAAGCACCTAACTCTCATCATCAAGAGCCTCATCAATTGAATTTGGCTCAAGTAGATAAACAAATGCTAGATTATTATCTAAAAGATTAAGTTGTGATCTAGTACTTAGACCCTTAAAGGTATCACCAATAACTAAATCTTTGGGTTGATCCTTGGAGAATCTTCAATCCTTGGGTAGATCTTGACTTGGCTCATCTTCTTATTGATGTTGTGGTTCCTCATCTACTCTTGATGGTTCACCTCCTTCCTTATCTTTATCCTCTTTTCTTGTAGTGTCTTCCAACTCCAATTTTTTAAGGATACCTACAAGATCATCAATAAAAACACCTTTCCCAAGATCAATCTTATTAGATTCATAAAAAATAACACTGATAAACTCTTCAACTACTATAAAACTCTTATTAAAGACTTTATAAGCCTTGCTAAAGGTGGAATAGCCTAATAATATACCTTCATTGATCTTGGAATTGAATTTCCCAAGATTTTCCTTGGTATTCAATATATAACACTTGCATCCAAATACTCCCAGATAAGATATCGTAGGTTTTTTATCATTTCATAGCTCATAGGAAGTTTTATTGAGAATGGGTCTTTTAAAGACTCTATTTGTAATATAACACGAAGTATTAATGGCTTCGGCCTAAAAGTAATTTGGTAAAAGAATACTCATTGAGCATGGTTCTAGCCATTTCTACTAGTGTTTTATTTTTTCTCTCTACAACACCATTTTGTTGTGGTCTTTTAAGAGTTGAAAAATTATGGAAGATCCCATTCTCAGAATAATAGGTTTCAAAAGACTCATTTTGAAATTCTTTTCCATGGTCACTTCTTATAGAAGAAATGAAGTAACCCTTTTCATTTTGAATTCTTTTTGCAAAGGTTTTGAAAGAATCAAAAGTGACATTCTTATGAACTAGAAAGGACACCCAAGTAAACCTAGAATAATCATCAACTAGGACTAGTGCATAATATTTTCCACTTAAGCTAACACTTCTAGTGGGTCCTATTAAGTCCATATGAATTAGTTGAAGGGGTTTAGATGAACTTACAACATTTTTAACTTTATGGGAGGCTTAATGTTGCTTCTCCATTTGGCAAGGACCACATATCTTGTCTTTAGTGAAATTTAGCTTGGGAAGGCCTTCCACTAACTTTTCTTTAGATACGCTTTATATAAGATCCATGCTTGCATGTCTAAGCCTTTTATGCCATAACCAAGCTTCATTACTCAAAGACATAAGACACTTAAAAGATTGGTTAGCCAAATTGTCTAAGTTAATTAAGTAGGTATTGTCTTTCCTTTCACCCTTGAAGATAACCTCATCATCGACTAATGTGGTGACTCAGTATTCCCTAAGATCAAAGGTGACTTTATTACCTTTGTCACACAATAGTCAACAAATTATGTTGTAAGCCATTAACTAATAAAATATTATCAATCAAAGAATAACCATTTTTACCAATGGTTCCAATGCCAATTACCTTACCCTTGGCATTGTTACAAAATATGACATTTCCACCTTTTTTTTTCCTTTAATACCGTGAATAGCTTTCTATTTCCCGTCATATGCTTAAAATATCCACTATCCACATGTCAATTGCTTGATTTATTGATGGTTGCCACACTTCCCTACACAATAAGAGTAAATCACTTTTTTTTAGGTACCCAAGCATACTTGGGTCCTAGGAGGTTAGAAGTTGAAGGGTCCTCTAGTTTGAGGTGAGCCTTCTTAGTAAAATAATGAATATTAATATGCCCAACTTTCATGCCATAGTGACATTGGAGTTTAAACTTGTGAGTGTTTTTTTCCTGTGCACAAACTTAGTATGAGTAGGAGGCATTCTCATACTTTGATTATGTGAGTGCATCCATGTGCACGAGTGATGAGCAGTAGCAAATGATTATTTTTATTTGTGTGTGTGAGCATACTTTTTATTGTATAAATAGGCATGGTTTGCTCTTTGAGTCTTGGCTCTTGAGCTTTAGGGAGCCTTCCCTTTGCCCTTAGGCATAGGTGGTTTAGTGCTAAGAGCACTTTTCTTCCCAATTACTTCAACACTTGAAGTTTAAGGTTTTGATACTATAATGAATGTAGTGTGAGATGATGTGGATGGGGAGGCTTCAATGAAGCCTAAACCATGTCTAATCAATGGTGGCCTTTGAGACATAATCAATGCGTCTAAGGCTTCCTTTCCTTTATGAAACTTAGAGATTGAGTCTATAAGCTCAATGCCTTCCCCTTTTACAGTGTCATTCTTTTTTCTTAAGGTTACTAAGGAAGTTGATGTCTTGGAAAGATTTTTCATAGATTTTTTGAGCTCTTCATTTGATGCTCTCAATTTGTTTACAAGATCATTGAGAGATTTATAATCATCCTCTAATTTTGGACATTTTTTTTGTGTAAGACTTCATTTGTGACTTGTATTTATCACATCTCATAGTAAGAGCCTCTAGAAGCTCTTCATCTAGCTCATCAAAATTTGAATGAGAGTGGGATGAAGTACTTACCTCATTTGGAGAGTCTTTTTATGCCATGAAGCAAATGTTAGCAATTTCTCCTTCTTTTTCATCTTCACTTGAGCTATTATCCTAAGTGGCTGAGAAACTTTTCTTCTTCTTCTTATCCCCTCTCTTCTTCTTTTTTATCTTGGGACAATTGTATTTGATGTGTCTATGCTTGCCATACTCATAGCAAATGACTTCATTAAATCTCTCTCTAGGATTAGGAATTGTCTTCTTGAAGCTTTTTCTGTCTTTTCTTTTTCTAATTAACTCCTTAGTCCTTTTTGAGAGCATTGCTAGCTCTTATTCTTTTTTGTCACTCTCTTCATCACTAAGGGTAGTTTCTACCTCCTTCTCCTTGGTTGAGGATTTGAGTGTCAAGGTTCTTCTTTCTTTTTCTGATTTTTCTCCTTAGCCCCTTAATTTTTTCATTTACTCATCCTTTTGTAATGTTAACTCATGAGTTAAGAGTTTGCCTATTAACACATACGTAGAAACCTTTCCAATCTCCGAGTTGGACTCTTAAATGTTGCACACTCTTGCACCAGACTTATCTAATGGAAGAGTTTTAAGGATTTTTGTGTTTACCTTATAATTAGTGAGAGTCCATCCAAATTTCTTCATGTTTGTGATGATGGATAGAAGTCTATTCGTTATTTTGGTGATGCTTTCATGGTCTTTCATCATGAAGAGCTCTAATTCTATCACGTACATCTCTAATCTACTTGATTTAATAAGTGTTGTACCCTCATGATAGTTTTCAAGAGTCTTCCAAATGGCATGAGCTATTTAGCAATGTTGCACTCTTTCAATCTCTTCCCTTGAGAGAGAGCTTAAAAGAATATCCATTGCCCTCTTATTCTTGCCATTTGACCTCCTATGGCTTCAACCTAATCTTCCCTTAGAATGAGTTCTTCAATTTCATCTACTACTTTAATGGGTGGCTTCCATTCTTTGATAACTACATCCCAATGGTCCACTACATCTGTATCAAGATAAATCTCCATCCTATACTTCCAATGAGTGTAGTCTGATCCATCAAAGTAGGGCTTAAGGTGTGAGTAGATTCCCTCTTGTGCCATGATCTTTGCTTACCCAATTAAGGCTTGTTTGTGAGACTAGGCTCTGATACCACTTATTGGCCCTAAGCACTAAGAAGGGGGGTTGAATTGGTGTTTTAAAAAAAATAAAGTGAGGAATAAAGATAGAGTAGAAAGGAGACACAAAGATTTATAATGGTTTGGGTATTAACCAACCTTAAGTCCGCTCCTCATTTCTCTACAATTGGGTGTTTCACTCACTCAAAATGGTGTTTCCAAGCTCACACCTAACTTTTACAATTTGTGTTTTCAAGTCTCACACAACAACCTCTCTTACAAGTATTTTCTAAGGCTCACACTAAAACCTCTCTCAAGTGTTTTCACAAGCTCATACTAAAACCTTTTACAATTGGTGTTTCGTGCTCACACCCAACAATCACAATCTCATAAAGAATAGAACAAATTGAGTAGCAAAATTGCAAGAGCTTTTACACAAGTAATGAATTCTTTATCTATATCTTATTAACAATTGTTTGGTGGAGTATTTATACCCCATACCCATCAAAGAGACGTTAGACTATGAAAATCATCAAATCTTTAAAACATGCTAGGCATATTTTGCATTAATTGCATGTCAGGCGAAAGTCATGGTCGCTACTGATTATTCGCGGTCGCAACATACCAATTTCCATACGGGAGCCAAAAATTATGATGGAAAACCTCATTTGTGTCTAACGACTAGTGCACATGTCAGCTCCTCATTGATCCATCTGGAAATTGCTTTTTAATTGCCTATAAAAGTTACAGTTACAATCAGTCCTTGTACAGGGCGCGACTAAGATGCAAATTCTTTTATTTGAAGGAGAATTTTCATCTTCATAAATTGTGGTCGCTACCTACAATGTCACCCTCACGAATTTTATTCTTCAACTGATACCTAAGACACTTGGCACGATGTGGTTGTGGACTTTGATGCTTCTACAATCACTATGAAAGTCACAATCGCGACTGAGGCGCGACATTGACTGCAAATTCATTTGTGATTTTGACACTTCCATCTTTGGATGAGTCGCGGTAGCAACGATGCCCAAGAATCCGCCTGACGTAGTTTCACCTTGTCTTGAGCTATGTTGCAGTCGCAAATTATAAATCATTAATCACAAATTTTGATGAACTTTGCTTTCTTAAAGATTGTGAAATCCATCCAACTTTCAATTGAAAGTCTAACTTAATTTTGCATAACAACACTTAATGGAAACATTAAAATTGACTAATCTCCTTTGTCAAGATCAAAAGAGGTCTAAGACTTAGGGTTAACCAACCTAGTTCAACATAAAGTTAGACTATATATGCCTTCTTGGTACATGATGTTGATGATATAGAGCTAGACTATGTGTCAGAGATCATACACTCTTTACTCACATCTATCTCTTCTAAGCATCTTATTTAAGGTGGCTGCCAAACAAGCACAGTGAGCACCATCAACCTATTTGCCAACTTGTTTTCCAACAATGGTGCTTTGTACTTAATGGGATCCAATCTTGAGACCACCTCTAAAAATAGTGTCATTATTTTCTGGTAGCCCAAACCATGGCTAGACATGTCTTTTTTAGTTGGTTGTACTTCTCCATAATAGCCAAGAGCTTATTACTAAAGTAATAAACAAGATGCTCATTTCCTAAGTTATCCTCTTATGTTAACATTGCCTGCACAGATTGTCCTTAAATTTCAAACATAAAATAAAAGGTCATCCTAGATTTAATGGTTTTAACTTGGATAGATTGGACAAGTGTCAATTGATCTTCTCAAAGGCTTCTTCAAATTGCTTTTTCCATACTATAGGTTGATCCTTCCTTAGAATTTTAAAGATAGATTCATAAATTGAGATCAACTAAGCAATAAACTAAAAAATGAACTAGATGTGTCCTAGAAACTCATTAACCTCCTTATTTGGTTTTGACATTTCTTGGATGATATTAATCTTGTTTAGGTCCACCTTAATACCCCTTACACTCAACATGTGTCTTAAAAACATGCCAAATGTAACCCCAAATACACATTTCTTTAGGTTCAACATGAAGTTATACTTGTTCACCTTTTGTAAAAAAATTTTAGTGCCTTAAAGAACATTCTTAGATATTGTACTTTACCATAATATCATAATATAGACCTCCACCTCCTTGTGTATCAAGCCATGGAATGATACATTAATCATTCTCTAATATGTGGCCTTGATGTTCTTCAATTGAAATGGCATTACCTAGTAACATCCCACTTAATGGTGAAGCTTGTCTTGACCTTATCCCTTATGGCTATAAGAATCTGATTGTATCTTAAGAAAATATCCATGAATGAATACATAACACATTATAGCACTATTGACCAATACATTAATGTGAGGTAATGAAAACTTGTCCTTCGAGTAGGCTTTATTTAGATCTTTATAATTAATCCACACCTTTGCACATACATCTTTCAAGGGCACTAATACTACACTGGTGAGCCACTCTAGGCAATCTACCACTTTAAATAACATAGCCCTCAGTTGCTTAACCACCTCTTCATTAATAAGTTATGGCCACTTTGGCCTTAATCACCTCAATGTATGCCTTACCGACTTCATATGTGGATATATAGGTATGGTGTGCTCGATAATTCAATGACCAACCCCTAACATATTCTTATACATCAATAGAAAATGCAACAATAACTCATTCAATAAACTTGTCCTAGTTTTAGTTAATCATCCTCTAGTGATCCCCTTACAAGCTTTGTTAATCCTTAGCGATTTTTTTTTTAGCATCAAATATTTGAATATTAAAATTTTATTTCTTTAACATTAAATAGTGAAAATTTTAGTCTTTGTATCATAACATAATTGCATGTATAACATACATATTACGCACACACACACACACACACACACACACACACACACACACACATATATATATATATATATA
>CATIWR010073357.1:0-17376 GCA_949677035.1 Omphalea diandra | reverse complement strand
AGCCTAGAAAACACTTTGTTGTAAGGTTGTGTGTTAGCCATCAAAACACAAGTTGTATAAGTTGGGTGTGAGCTTGAAAACACCATTGATATAGTGAAATACCCAATTGAGTGATTGGGGAGTGGACGTAGGGTCAATTTTTCCCGAACTACTATAAATTGTTTGTGTCTCTATTGTTCTATCTTCTCCCCTTTATCTTTGTTTTAAAATTTTTATCCACCAATTCAACCCCCCTTCTTGGTGCCTAAGGACAACAGAAGATATGAGATAGTTTTATTTGTAGCAACTCTTTAATGGGAGGGACCTATAAATACTTTACCAAATGGCCTCAAATGTAAGAGAATGACATTCAATACAGCTAAACTCATACAAATTTATTTCTCAACTCTCTCTCATTAATTTTTTATAAGTGAGTTGTTAAGGTTTGATGTGAGCCATTAAACATCATTTTGGGATTGGTTTTTAAAGTGATCCTTATAAAGAAAATTCTTATATAGGTTAATTGTGAGCCATGGAAAAACACTTGTAAGGTTGTGTGAGAGCTTTTTAAAACACAAAGTGTAATGTTTGGTGCGAGCTTGTAAAACACTGATTAGTGTTAGTGAAATACCTAATTGGAGAATTAGGGAGTGGATGTAGGGTCTGTTAACACCCGAACCATTAAAAATCATTTGTGTCTTTCATTCTTCTACTCTGTCTTGTAAGCTTGCTTCTCTAACCTTCCCTCCAAAATTTAAAATTTCCCACTTAATTTAACCTTTTCTTTTTAGTGCATAAGGGCTAACACACACTAAATTATAACTCTTTTATAATGTTCAATTTGTTCCTAACTTGGCATATAATTTGTTAAGTGGGGGCAACTAATGGCTAGTTGATGTTCAATATTATTTAATGATGGAGCATGATTACTAAAGACAAACAATCAAGTTAGATAACGACTAATGTTCATATTACCAAAAACAAAATATTTCTACTTCAAGTCTTGAATGTGGAGAATTTTGCTTTAATTGCTAGTGAAAAGGTTGACTCTAATTTATGGCATTTGTAGTGTAGACATCTCAATATCAAGGGCTTGAAGCTTTTAAGTCAGAAAGGTATCGTTCTTCGACTACCAAAAATTAATTCTTCTGATCTATGTAAAGGGTACATATATAGGAAACAAACAAGAAGGTCATTTCTAGTTGGAAAGGCTTGGAGGGCTTTTAATTACCTTAAATTAATTATAGTTGATTAGTGTGGACTTATGACTATCAAGTCATTTGGTGGCAATCATTTTTATTTTGCTCTTAATTGATGATTTCAACCACATGAGTTGGGTATATTTTTCAAAAAACCAAGTCATAAACTTTTAAGGCTTAATTAGTTCATGAATAATATAATTCATTGAGTTGAGTACCAATAAAAAAAACAGTTATTTTATTTTCTTTCAATTTTAACTTCCTTGCATCAAATTTCTTTTTTCAACCTTAGACATTCAAAATACCGTGGATTTGATATAATGCAGTTGGATATCTCTTTCTTCTTTTAATGGAAAGTTTGAGTTCCAACAAAAAAAATAATTATTTTATTTGCTTTCAATTTTAAATTCCTTGCATCAAATTTCTTTTTTCAACCTTAAACATTCAAAATACTTCGGATTTGATATAATGGAGTTGGATATCTCTTTCTTCTTTCAATGGAAAGTTTTATATAACACTAGGAAACAAACCCGCTGGATGCTACTAGTTTTTTTTTTTTTTTTTAATTTTTAAAGTATCATAAATAATGTTTCAAAATTATTAGATAACACTATATTAATATATGAATCGAGTCATTGGAGAGTTATTTGAAATCACCAATATATGTACTTAAAAATATTATCAATATTATACCACTTTCATTAATATGATGCTCTTTAGTAACTATTTTTATTTTATTATGTTATTATTTCCTTTATTTCATAAAATAAATTCAAAATTTTTATGTAGAATAATAATGATTATGATAATGATGTTAGAGTAGTCATAATTTATTGGATGCAATTCAAAAAGAATCAAGAACATAGGTGATATTACTACAATGGCATAATTCATAGGTGAACATTTGCTTTTGATCTTGACAAAATTGTGATACATGTTCACATTATCAAAAATTCATTATATCCATTCAATTATGTTAATATCTAAGTACATCTATATGAATATATCAATGTCCTAATGCATGTAAGAACAAATTTTTAAAAAAGATTATTTACAAAATAATAATTTAATAGATCTATAAATCCATAACTAAATTAACTACCACAATGTGTGAGCATAAATTCATTTATGATTAGTATGTATATAAATCCATTACTTATAATTGAATCACACTAAAAACATAAGAAACAACTATTTATTAAAAACTAAAATGTATATGGAATTTTATATTTTACAAAGAGCTGAACAAAACAAATATAAGACAATAAATACCATTACAACTAAGTTCACAAAAATTTCAAACCATAATAAATGAAATCAGTATTTCATAATATAAGAACAAAAAAAAAAAAATTGTTGTCACCAAATAAAAGTAGTATATCATCAAAAGACCATACACAACAATAACAAAGCTATGAAAATGCAGAATTGGCATAATTAGAAGTAACAAAATAAATATTAGTCTTTCACTATATAACTAATCAATATATAACAAAAGAAATAAATAAAGGATGAAGAAATAAATATAAAATGAACTTTCCATTTTTATTCATGGATGATAAAAAAAATCATAAAGGAATCAAATTAAAAGAAAGAACTAAAATAATAAAATAAAACAAAATAAAAATTTCAAAAGTTAGAAACTCATACCTACAATTGAATTATTGATTCCTACTCGTGGATAATGAAAAAGTTATAAAAGAATGAAATTAAAGGAAAGAGTTTAGATTTCACGGATAAAAGTAATAAAAGGGAATAAAAAGAAGATAAAAGGCAAAAACAAAATAAAAATCATACTTTCAATAAAACCCTTCATTCCTGCTCACGGATAACAAAAACAAAATCCATAAAAGGAATGAGCTTAAAAGTAAGAGCTCAGATTGTGTAGAGAGAAATAATTAAAAAAACAAATAAAAAAGAGAGAAACTCATACTTATAATCAATTCCTCCTTTTCTATTCATGGATAGAAGGTATGTAAAGTTTTAAACCTAGATAGCAAGGATAAATCAAAAAAATAAATCAATAAATTTTGAATTATAAGATGAAGAAGAAAGGATGAAAGAAAGAGGAGAAGGAGGCGATGACAACTACTGTGAAATGAAGGCATGAACAAAAAGAGAGAGAGAGAAAAGAAGAAGAAGAAGATAGAAAGAGAAGGAGGTGGCGGCTAAGGAATTAAGAATGGAAAAAATGAGATTGTTTGGAGTAAGGCAATAAAATAGTCAAGTAAAAAGATAAAATTGTCCTTTAAAAATGAAACTGCATCATTTTGAATGCATTAATGGTCCATTAGAAAAATAATAACACAATTGACTTAAAAACTCTAATTTTCTTAACTTAATTGATAAAAATGCCCTCATAAGTCACTTTAAATATAAATCAAATGACATAAATAACCTTCAAACAAATGCCCTTAATCTTCTCTTAAATTACAAAATCTCCTTTCAAATATGAATAATGAAATTTGGAACTCACTTTTAAAGTTAAAAAAAAAAAATTAAAGTTTCCTTAGCTACGAAACCATAAATCTATCTTATTGTAGGATTTCTCTAACCTTTGGGGGAGCTTCATAGAGAATCAATACTCTGAATGCATGACCCAATGATAAGTTTGTAAGCTTCTTAGTAGGTCAGTTAGCCTCTCTATAAACAAACATTAATTTCACATCCCAATCTTGTTAAAAAACATGTCTACACTATTATAGATAATGAGCAAATCGAGGTGCAAAACCATGGGGTTGCTTCATCCAATCATATAACACCTTTGAGCCAATTTTAAACTCAAAGTTATATAAATTTAATGCCCAAGCAAGTTTAGTCCTAGTTAGAAAGGCTTTGATTTATGCCAACATGGATGAGCAATTACCCAGATTTATGATAAACATAAAGATCCATTGCCTAGAAACATCTCCACTAACCTTACCAGTATTCCCTTTAAAAACACCATCTTGTTGGAATGAGTGGTGATAAGCCAACCTAAGAGGGGGGGAGGGGAGGAGGGGGAGCAGTGAATAAGGTTACAAATAAAAATCATAAACACATAAACTAAGCAGCAAAAGTCACAAACACAAATGAGCACACAGATCTTATAGCAGTTCACAATGTACCTACTCCACTCCCTAAGTTTTCACTTAGGGCTTTCTATTTCTTTTGTAAGCAATACCAAAAGGTTTGCACAAAGAGCTTACTAAATGCTGACAAGTTGTTCACAAAGTTTCTAACCTATTTTTGGTCTTTAAAAATGTTCCTTATATAGCCAAACTCCAAAACTAGTCATTGGAACAGTTGATGTTAAGTCTAACAACTTTTCTTTAAAACTAGCTATTAGAGGTGACAATGCCCCTTGTCTATGATCATCGCCTGTTAATGTCGTAACGACTAGCTCCAATGCCCATTGTCAATCTTCCATGCCCGTTCGCTCATGATCAATGCCAATTTTGGATTTCCTAGAAAGCATGAACTGGATGCTCTATTTTTCAAACTTTGTATAATTGCTTTCCATGCTCATTGAAGAACACACAGTGTTTGTTAGTAATGCCTTCAACGCTTGTTGGAGAAGAAATAATACCCATTTTAAGTTTCAAAAACTTTAGTTCAATCTTAGGCACTTTTTCAATGCCTATTGCGAATATGTAACATTTATTGTTAGGCTAGATCAATGCCTGTTGCAAAACTTTAATGCCCGTGGTGAGGTCCAAAGTGCGTAGCTCAAATTAAAGCACTTCTTCAATGCCTGTTGCAAAGGGACAATGTCCATTGCGAATTCTAAAAGAGTTTGGCTATTTGTAGCACTTACTCAATGCTTATTGTTCATCTTTTAGTGCCCGTTGAATGGTGAAACACTTGTTGCGAATGTTCAATGCTCGTTGGAAGGACCGAGCTATAACACTAAAATAAAAATACTAAAATATAAACAATAGAACTTCTTAAGATTTTTTCATTATTTTGTTATCATTCAAAACACATCATTTAAAGTAGAAGAGTTAAACCAATGCCTTGGTGTCACATGCTCTCTAAACATTCACAATATTCTCTTTATAGCATTCATAACACGTCTTACTTTTATCTATGTATCATTAGGCAAATACAAGGCAACCAATGTAAATTGTTGCATTGGCACTTTTGCCTTACCATTGCTAACTTTTCTCTCCTAAACATATTCATAAATTTGGCTTAAGTTAAAACCACATTCATCATCATATTCATATGAATCACTTACCCTGTAAAAACAAATTGATTTCACCATTTCCAATTTAACCAACTTCCCACTCATAACAACATATAAGATTTTATCTTGATGTTCTTTTTGTAGTTGATTAAATAAGTGGATTCTATCCAATCCTTGGTTGAGAAATTATGAAGAATGTATAGTGATTACACATAAAAAATGTAACATCCCTAATCCAGGTGTCAACATGAGGTGGTTCACACTTAGAGGTGTTTTCTCTTAAGGTGGTCAAGAATTATGGAAATCCCACAATGAAAGTTAACAAAGATGGTTAGCAGCATATATAGGTTTGACTTTAACTACTACAACAACCTAGGGTTAACCATTTTAGGCTTATGGTTTGGCCATTATTCATAGGTTATGTAGGAAAGTTGAGCCCAAGTTGTTACAATTGGTATTAGAGCCATCCTATATTAGAAATTTGCACACAGCTGGTGGGCCTGTAAGGAAAGGACTGCTTGTGGCTAAAGATAAGGTGGAGCTACCCGAGGCATTAGTGAACTGCAATACCTAAGGGCTACATCCTGGCTAAACAAAGTTAGCAACCTAGTGATATAAGCCTAGTTATAAGCTAAGTCATGATGAGGACATTACGAGTCCAAGGATGGGAGATTAATCATCCTTAATTAAGGTGTCAGCTTGAGGTGGTTCACACTTAAAGTTCTAGCTTGAGGTGCTTAGGAATTATGAAAATTCTGCATTAAAAGTTAACAAGAATGGTTAGTAGCATATATATGTTTGGGCTTAGTTATTGCACTAATCTAGGGTTAACCATTTTAGGCCACATGATTTGGCTATTATTCATAGGTTATGTAGGACAATTGAGCCTAAGCCATTATAAAAAAATATTCTCTCAAATTGACCATGCACTTGAGTAGTCTTACAAAGTAAGATAGAGGCCTTCTATACTAACCCCATACATTTGACAACTCGAGTTATTTGTAAAACCCCGTCTCATTATTTCCTTGTTTGTTGTAACCCGATTATGATGCACTAACCAAAAGAATACAATAATACATTGAGGAAGTTGCAATTTCCAAACCTATTGCCAAATTGAATCTACTATGGATAGTGACGTTCCCCTTACTTGTTGGTCCGGTAGAAGAGTATTTCCATATAAGTTTTTCATAGTAAAAAAAAAAACATCCATTGTGAGGGATATACTGGCTATCTCCATACAAACATGAGATGGTAACAAAAGTTGTATTTGTTGCCATTTCCATCTTTAGTTTTTATCCTATTAATCTGCCACACTGCTATTACGCTTATTTGCAATATAATATGCATTAACCATTTGCTAAAGAGGCAAGTGAGAGAGCCATTGATCATCTTAAAAAAAGTTTGTGGGACCATTATTAACTAAGATTTGCATTCCTTGCCAAACTATATCAACCCTTGTGACTAGATACTTTCATAGGTTGAAGGATATTTGATGTGAAGCAAAAGCATCAATACCCCTGTCTATTCAAAAATATTTATTTACCTTAAATCAATTTGCAACATAGAGCATCGAGTTCTTTAATAATTCTCCATACTAGTTTCACCACGAATGTAGTATTATACTATGTGCATCTCTAATATCAAGTCCACTTTCCAAAGTCAGTTTGTAAACTTGCTCCTAACAGACATTATGGATTGCATTTCCTTTCCATATAAATGATTTAATACATTTATCCATCTTGTTACATACCACTTTTGGTAAGAATGTGGTATGCATAACATAGTATGGCATTGTATTAAGGACTGATCTAGCCAAGGTTATTATTCCTTTCAAATTAAGTTGTTCTACCTCTCATCCAGCTAGTTTGTTATCCAAATGTTTTAGTACATATTTAAACATACCACTACTAACCCTCACATGAATAGAAAAGACCCTTACATAGTAGCCTAAATCCTCTGCCTCATCCATACCTAAGCAATCACAAATGATCGTTATCACCTCCCTTTGTATGTCATTAGAGAAAAGTGATTCAAGATTTTGCAAAGTTAACCTTCCACCTTGAAGTTCTATAAAATTCATCAAGATAATTTTTACCATTACTATCTGGTCAATAAATGGTTCCATAAAAAGCATGAGGTTGTTGGTAAAAAAATAAATGAAAAATTGGAGGGTCGTGGGCATTGATTCATATAGGCTTCCAACTATCATCTTGAATGGCCTTTACGATTCACTGCACTAGTCTTCTATACATAGCACAAATAAATATGGTAATAAAGGATCACCTTGTTGAACTCTTATAGTAGCCATTAACTCTTCTATAATTTCACCATTAAACAAAATACTCATCCTTTCAACCTTGACACATCTCATGATTACACTAAACAACATACTTGAAAAACTAGTTGCTAATAATGTATCCCCAAGGAAATCCCACTTGATTCTATTATAAGCCTTCTCCAAATCTATTTTCATCACCATCCATCCTTTTAAGAGTTTTTTGGTATGTATAAAATGAAGAATTTCTTGTAGAATCACGATATTATCTGTCATATGTCTTCTAGGGATGAAACCACTTTGAGCTTCCCCGATCAAGTTTGGCAACAACCCTTAATTCGTTTTGCAATCACTTTGTTGATAAGTTTGTACGACACATTATATTGGCTTATAGGTCTGAATTGAGAAATTCTTTTAGGAGCCATAACCATCAGGATAAAGACCACTAAGATTCTAGCGCAATCTTTTGGTAAATGACCCCTTCCTAATATTGCAAGGACAATGTCAGTTATAGTATGCCCTACTATAGTCCAGCTTCATTGATAAAAAGCAGCTTGCATTCCATCTGGCCTTGGTGCCTTCAAAGGATCCATAAAAAAGGGCAACCTTTACCTCTTCAGGCCTAAATGATGGAATTTGAGCAAAATGTAATGAATATCAGAGTCAAAGGCTATGAGTTTTGATTGTTAGGTTATTTCCAATCAAACCATAGTATTTTCAGGCAAAAAATTCTAACATACTCCAGACTAGTAAAAATCATGAAATTACAAATTTTTTCTTATTCTTCTTATGTTGCTGCTCCAATCGCTCCAAATCATTTTTCACCGCTGCTACCTCATCAAATATTTAGTGTTTCACTCCCCTTTTGGAATCCATTTATCTATTTCCACAGGCTTTCCTCGCTCAAAAAGTAACTATCCAGCTCCTTCAACAATTTCTTTCACAGTTTAACGAAGCCATGATTGAACCTCCTGTACTATAGCTACCAGTCTTCTTTTTCGAGCCAAAATTTTCCCAAACACATTTTTGTTCCAGCTTCGAATTTGGAGTGGAAGAGGGCTCATGTTTTGCATGAAAGCTGCTTGGTTAATCCAATTTTAACGAATAAAGTTAACGGAATTCTAGATGAGACAACCAACTATTGGGGAATCGAAAGGGATGTTTATTCGACCTAGTGTACTCATTACCAAGCCGTACCAAAATAGGACAATGATTAGAGTGAATCTGTTTAAGGTGAAGAACCCCTGCAGTCTCATACAACCATCTCCAGCGTAAATTGCAAAGAGCCCTGTCAAGTCTGGCTACTTGATACGCTGCTTTAGTATTACCTCATGACCAGGGAACCCAAAAATCCCAAGTCCATAAGCCTTAATCCAATCTGGAAAAATTTGACACCAATGCATGTTGTAGGTAGCCAAGCTGGTGGTTTCACTAAAATCACAAATGAAGTTGAAGTCTTCTGCCAGAAGCCAAGGACCATTAATCTGATTTTGTAAATTTTCAATGCACCAAACATGCCTTGTCTCAAGTGAGCCTGGAGACTGCCATATATCGCTAAAGAAGAATTCTTCATCATCTTCAGTGAGCACCTTCATATGGATGAATTGTGGATGAATAAGCAGTAGCCCAATTCCCATTTTATCTGGATTCCAAAAGACCTAAATTCTCCTACTGAAACCATACGCTTCAACGCGAATCCATCTTTGAAAACCAATCGACTTCAGAAATACGATCCACTAATTTTTGGTTTCAATTAGAACAAGAATGCTAGGATGACATTGTGTTATCATATCCTTTGCTGCTAGCCAAAAAACCCTTTTTCACTGCGCCTTGACAATTCTACAATAAAATATCCAGAAAAACCAAAAAACCCAAATAACAAAAAAGCATAAACCGCACTGCAATAAAATGCAAACCGCATGAATAGGAATCCATAGCATTCTCTCTCCATTCAGGAGAGAAATTATGACTATACTCTTTGACCACATCTTATCCCACTTCATCACCTGCCTCTCTTCCATGTGACATTTCAATCTTTGCAGTAACCCCTTCTTTACATTTTCCATACCCAACAGTATGTTTGTTACATTTTGTTGCTTGCCTGGGTTTGTTTGGCGAGGTTGCACCTGAATTAAACTAAAGAACGTTGTTTGGGCTCACTAAAGTCATACTCTGCTCATGAGAATTTTTCGGGCCTGTTATAGTATTTTCTTTACGGGCCTTTAGTTTGGTTAGTGAATTGCAGAATAATTGGGCTTCTTTGCACTCGAAGTTGATGCTTTATTAGCCTAAGGTGTTTGTACCAAAGGTGGCGGTCCAATTAGCATTTTTTTGTCATTAAACTTGGGCTGGTTATATGATCATGCGGCTGTAATTGACTACCCGACAGCCTGTCTACTGTTTGCGTAAACCACCCCTCATCTTCGCCGCCCAAATAGTAAATCTAGATCCCTGACTTCACTAAATTGGATATAATTAAATATTATTAAATTAAATAAAAATTATTATTTATTATTAAATTAGATAAAAATTATTATTTATTTATTAAATTAAATCACGTTCGTCACTATAAAATTTTTGCGGGCTTGTTAAATTGTCCTTGCGAGATAAACTCTTTGCCTATCCCTACACTTCCTCCCCCCTGATTCTATTTGCTTTGGATTATCCTGTCTCTTGGTCAATCTCCTGCCTGGTTTTCTATCAATCATCCAACTCCTGTAATTTCGGTTAGCGGTGATATTGGCACCTCAGGTACCGAATTCTGCTCCTTACTCGGTGGCATGAAGTTCCCTTTTCCTTCCCTAGCAGATGTTGAACAGTATTCCTGACGGTGCTCATACTGGACGCATATGAAGTAAATGAGATGAACCCCCTCATACTCCATTCGTCTCACCCTCCTACGATGACAATATTTTGAGAGCAGGGGTTTTGTCGAGTCCGCTTCAACATAAAGCCTTGCAAATATTCCTCTAGTTGCTTGTGAAGTATTTTCATCAATTTTCATGAGTTTCCCGGTTTTGTTTCCAAGTCTCAGCAGAAAGTTTTGGTCATAATATTCTAGAGGTAACTCAGATAAACGTACCCATATGAGAACCCTTGGGAAGGGTCAAAGTTAGGTACCATTTACGAACTATTAAGAAGTGATCGGCGATAACCCATGGCCCTCTGATTAGAACCTTGTCAAACTCGTCCCTGTTTGTAAATCTTACCGCATAATAATTCATTAGGGAGGTCTCTGATGTCAATACTAGACTTGATGCCCCATATGACCTTCACTCTACGACGCAGACAAATAAAACCTACTGTTTTCCCCACAAGCTTGACAATCAAGGCATTCTGCCAAGGTGCTCTAAGCCTCTTCTTTTCCAACGGCGTCAGTCGGGTAGTAGGACATTCAACATCACCTTCATCATCCATATCTTCCTTCTGATCAGATTCATAGTTTGAGATTTCTTCCACGTTATCATCCATTGCCTGGCCACATAGCTTATTCTGTAGCATATTACGAAAAGATACCTTTTGCCTCTCATCCGGTTGCTTGTCATCACAGATGATTGCCCCCGATTCAGTGTGAACGGCCACTCCATTTGCGGCTTAATTTTCTTACTGCTAGAATTTAGCTGGTCTGTCTCCTTCTCGGTGTGTTCATGAACGACGAGAGAGTCCATGAGCTATACTTCTTATTTTTGTGATAAATTTGGAACTCACTTTTATTATACTTACATAGATAGATTTCATAAAGTGATTATAATTCAATTAGAATTCTTCTAAAATAAAGTAAAGCCACTTGTTATGTACAAATTCTATGATTTCTTTTATGAGTTATTCGGGAGCAACCAAAAATTTCTTGTGTTGTCTGAAGTTGGGTATTATCTATTTTCTTGTTAACTTATTGTCTTGTTAACTTAATTATCAGATTTTCTCAAATGGGGGACTACCATTTAATCGATTTTTCTTCTACGTATGAATCCAATTGATTGCATGCTTTACTTTTTACTTCAAATTACAGATTTCAAGTAATGCCGCATATCAGCTAATTAGCTTTGATGGAAGGCAAAAATCCATTGGTCCGAATCATAGAAAGAGCATAAGAGTTATTTGGTATTGGCCTTTGTGCTTATAGCTAGTTTTACAGCTTTACTGGTCCAACAGCTCACTTGATCATTTCTATAAAAAAAAAGTCCCAAATAATATACTTTTCGTTTTATATATTTCATATTTACTTATATTTATAATATTACATTATATTAATTTTATAATTATAGTAATAATATAACAATATTTTTAGTAGGAATAATAATATATTATAGTAATATTATATAATATTAATTGTAATTATAATTAATTATTTTTGAAAGAATTGGCGTTCATTCAAGGCGCCCCATATAGAGTCATTCTAAAATTTAATGGCATTCCCTTTTTATTTTCCCTAACCTTTTCTTTAGAGCACTAATATTTTCAAAATATCCCTTTATACAATTTTTTTTTTTTTTTGGTAAGAATAAGCATTTTTCCAACTTCATAGACATGCAAATATAGCATTTATAAATAGTGCTTGAAATGCTGCAGGCCAGACTTCACTATTTCTTGGACCCTTTAGTTCTCTGATTCTCCTGATCTAATAGCACTTTTAACATACAGCCCAAGTAGCATAACTAACAAACCAGCTACCGCAACCAAGGCTGCTGACTTTCTTGGCTGCTTCATCTCTGTTACCAACCCACCCAAAACCTGCTTATAATATATTAGTTTAGACATACAAATACCACCTGTGTCCTTGTCTATTTTATGCCTTTCACTTGACCTTTGTGTTTTTTCCTGCTTCAGCTAAGCCACTTTTCTCCTCATAGTCCAAACTCTTTCCTGGAACACTGTTAGCACCATCAGTTGCAGCAGAACTTTTCTTCCCGTTGGCAGATCTCTGTTCCTTCTCCTTCTCAGGTATCTTCTGATCAGAAGCAGCATGCTCGTTGATATTGTCTACATTTTCTTTCCCATCCATCTTGGTCACTGGAGGAACTTCTTGAGCTGCCTGCTTTTGTCTTCTCCTTTGAGGATTTAGTTCATTTTCCGGCAGTTTGGTTGCTGCAGGTCTGATACTTTTTGGGTGTTTGATCTCAAGTATCCCGCCCCAAATTTTGCGCTGATGTGATTAATGTCACAATTTTTTGGAATCTGAAGTTCGACTGCATTTAGTGTCACCAATAGGCCATTCTCCGGAAATCCTGAGGTTTCGAGTTGTTGTCACTTGAACCTTTAGTTGCTCCTTCTTTAAAACCTGCAACGTAGAATCGACAAACGAACACCAGTCTTCTTGTTCACTTTTAAGTATTTTGCTTATTACCAAAACATGAAAATTTAAGGAATGAAAAACCACCTGGTACATACACAAGGAAGGTATCATATCCAGCACCTTGAACCCATTCTGTTGTTGGGTCAAAATCTTCGTAGACACGATCATGTTGAGTCATTGGCTTACAATCTGTTGATTGATGTTATACTTTCCAAGTGAAAGAAAATGTCTAATTGTATTGGGTTTTATAAGCTTCATGGGCATAGATAATAGAGGTTTCTTGATTGGTTCTTTGTGAGATTGTTTTCTTTGCATACAGAAATTCCTTTTCTCCGTCAAGTTTCTTTTGGTTTTGGGAGGGCTATTTCGGCTGCGCTAAAGGCTTAAAGAAAGGATGCTCTGGAAGCAATTAGCACAGAATAGGTCATTTCACGGCTAAGGCAAAGCGCATGTTCTTTGTTGGACATTGAAGCATTCGAATTCGCGGCAAAATGATTTTCTCATACGCCAAGACAACATGAGATTTTTGGAAAAACTTCTGTTCCACGTTTTGTCACTCAAATATTGAAAGATTCAATAGAAATAAATTTTATTTTGAGGATTTCTTATTTAGAAAGTCTTCATTTAAATAATTCAATTATTTTATTTAAAAAAGAAATGAATCTATAAAAAAGTTAAATTCAGTAAAATCATAAGATTTTGTGAGAATTCATTTTAATTAAAAAATTAAATAATATTACTCCACTAACTTTATAATTTAAATTAACACTATACTTGTTTTAAATAAATAAAAATATTGAATGAAATAACATAATTTCAATTTGTTATCTATTTATTTCAAATAATCAAATTCAATTGAAATCTATTAATTTAAAATTTATTCAAAATAATGGAATTCTATGATTAAAATCAGAGAATTTTTGTAGTAAAATTATTTTCTTGCATGATTTATTTCAACATAGGCTTAAGTAATTTTTAGTGTTTGTCATCTCATAAATTTTAAAATATTCTTATCCCTTCGTAATAAAATGTTTCTAGTAAGAAATTAGTATTTTACTAGTTGATAATTCATGTGTTGCATCCAATCATTTAATTATTCTTTATATATATATATATATATATATATATATATAGATATATATATATTATTTGCTTGGCATGGATGGAAATTTATTTGAAATTCTATTTCATTAAATTATTAAAATTAGTTATAACTAACTCAATTTTGATAAAATTTTCAAATGGATTCTAAAGTTGTAAAGTTTTTTTTATTATGATAAAAGTATCTTTAGCTAAAATGTCTTTTTTCACTCTCTTCTCCTCCCTCTCTCTCTTTATTTTTATATTTAAAAAATCCAAAATATTTTTATAATAAAATATTTTATTTTAAAGAAATTTAGTATAAGTTCTCTTTATATTGCATGTTAATAAAAACTAGCTAATTTATCTGTCCTTTAAATAATTTTTTTTGTAAAAATATTTTATTAATTAACATTATAAGGGCTATGATACAACTAAAAAGTGAATTCCTTAAACAATCTATTAGAGAAGAAGTTCGTTCTCAAATTTTGAATAGTAACATATTTTATCCTTATTTCAAGGTAAGATGCATAATTAGTATTAAGTTACATATATTTTTCCAATATGATTAGCAAAAATAAATAGAGGAATGCATTTATACATATAAGACTATTTTGGTACTATAGGTGGGACACATATTTGTGTCAAAGTGGATGCATATTTATACATATACACAACATGCACTAATTTGTTTATCTTTTTGTTAGAAAAATTTATTTAGTGTATGTAAGTTTTCCTTTATAGAGTGGATTACTAGCACTACATAGAGGTTTTATCATTTAAAAGAGTACTATAGACATGGACTTAAGAATACCAAAGAATTATTCAATCAACGACATGCTTCACTTTGTAATGTCATTGTAAGAGCTTTTGGTGTTGTGAAGAAAATATTTCCAATTATAGCTACTGGTGTTGAACCCTAGTATTCATGTAAAACCATGAATAAAATTATATTGGTATGTTTTACACTCCACTACTTTTAATCAAAGTAGATCCTAATGAAAATTCAATTGCTATAGTTGATATGGAATATTAACAAGCAAATGATAGTAATCCTGTAGATAATGGTGGACTAGCCACATGTTCAATATAGGCTAGGAGAAATGATAAAAAAAAAAAAAAAAAAAAACATAGCACGATATTTGTGGATTGACAATCAAACACATATGTAAGTGGACTGCTCCATTATGTAACATTTGCAACTCTTAGCTTTTAAACCTATAATATTTTATTATCTATTTGATTATTTCCTTAATTTTATTGGTATGTTTATTATTATATATTTAGATTTTTATGCTTATTGAAATATATTTGACATGAAAGTATGTATATGTATTTTTAACAAATTATATTAAGAAATTTAATCTATATAAATTCAAAATGCCAAGGAGAAAAAAACTTTTGTTGGACTAGGGTGGTTAACCCTAAGTCTTAGACCTCTTTTGATTTTGACAAAGGAGATTTATCATATCTAATGTCTCAAATTAGTGTTGTTTTGCAATTTTTAGTTAGTCTATAAGTTGGAAGTTGAAAAGAGTTAATAATCTTCAAAGAATGCAAAATGACTTCTAAATCGCGACCGCATCTAAGATTCGCGATCGCAATCCATGCAGAAACTTGCTAGAAATCAGACAGGTGAAATCGCAGAGGCATTCTTGACCGTGATTCGTTCAAAAGAAGAAGTCCAAAAAAGCCAGACGAATTCGCGGTGTGTGCCACGCCTCAGTCGCGACCGCGAATTGCGAAATAACTCAAAAGGGAATCAAGTCCACAACCAGAGCATGACAAATGTCCCAGGTGATCGTTAAAAGTCAAAAATTGTGAAGACAATGTGTTGGTAGTGACCGCGATTCGTGAAATGGAGAATGCAAGTTTTGGCAGACGAATTCACATTCTCAGTCTCGTCCTGCACAAAGTAATTCGTGACCGCTACTTTTTATTTGGCAGTTGAAAGACAATGACTATATTTTCCTAGTAAACTAATGAGAAGCTGCCATGTGGACTAGCCGTTAGACACAAATGAGATTTTTTGCCTCAATTTTTGGCTCCAGCATGAAAATTTGGAATTTGCGACTACGAAGGAGTAGTAGTGACTGCGAAAGAAGCCTGTCAAGCATTTAATGCAAAATTTATCTAGCACACTTTGAAGATTTTTGTACCAGTTTTATTGCAACATCTCTTTGGTGGGTAGAGGTTATAAATACCTCACGAAACAGATGTAAATGCAAGAGATTTCATTAATTTGTAACCCAAACTCTTGTAATTTTGCTACTCATTCATTTCTTTTCTTTTGGTGATTGTTTGGTGTGAGCATAAACACCATTTGTAAAAGTTGTAGTGTTAGCCTGTTAAAACACTCTAGAGAGGTTATTGTGTGAACCTGAAAAATACAAGTGTAAAGGTTGTTATGTGAACCTCTAAAACACAAGTGTAAAGGTTATTATGTGAGCCTTTGAAAACATAAGTGTAAAAGTTTGGTGTGAGCTAGAAAACACCATTGATAGTTAGTGAAATACCCAATTACTGAGAATTGAGGAGTGGACATAGGGTCGATTATACCTGAACCACTATAAATTGTATGTCTTTTAATCTTCTTCTACCTTTCTATTTTAATTTTTATACACTAATTCAACCCCCCTTCTTGGTGCTAAGGGCCAAGAAGTGGTATCAGAGCAAGGTTTCACAATCAAACCTTCATTGGGTGAATAAAGATCATGGCACAAGAAGGAATCCACACACATCTCAAACACTACTTTGATGGAGCTAACTATACTCATGGAAGTATAGGATGGAAATTTACCTTGACACAGATGTGGTGGATCTTTGGGATATTGTAGTTAAAGAATGGAAGCCATCCACCAAGGTAGTGGATGGAAGTAAAGAACTCATTCCAAGAGAAGAGTGGGTTGAAGCACATAGAAGATCAAATGGCAAGAACAAGATAGCCATGACAATTCTTCTAAGCTCTCTTTTAAGAGAAGATATTATAAGAGTACAACATTGCTAAACAGCCCATGGGATATGGAAAGCATTGGAGAACTATCATGAAGGCACTATATTGGTGAAATCAAGTCGGCTAGAAATGTATGTGATGGAGTGAGAGTTATTAATAATGAAGAAGAATGAGAGCATCACCGACATGACCAACAGACTCCTAGCAATCATCACCAACATGAAGAAGTTTGGTAGGATTCTCACACATCATAAGGTAAACTCTAAAATTTTGAAATCTTTACCTCTTGAAAAGTTTGGTGCTAGAGTGTGCAGTATTCAAGAATCCAATCTGAAAATAGGAAAGGTGTAAATAGATGTCTTGATAGACAAACTCTTAACTCATGAGTTAGCCTTAAAGAAATATGAGGAGATGAAGAAAATGAGGAGT
>CATIWR010073351.1:0-20615 GCA_949677035.1 Omphalea diandra | reverse complement strand
TATATATATATATATATATATATATATATATATATATATATATATATATATATATATATATATTCATGTTTATCAAATATATACACACAATGTAGGTAACTTCGTTTCAAAAATAACAACTTTCAAATTGGACCGATTTTAAAAGTGGTTTGACTTTTTATTGTTTGAGTTTCAGATGCAATTTTCGTTCCATACTTAGATTATGAATTTTCTTTTAATTTAATTTTTATTACAATTTATTTATTTATTTATTTTTGAGATGGTATTAGAGTTTCAACTTTAAACTTTTCAACCTTAATACACTTTTCCAATTATAATTGTTAGAATAAAATGCACTATTTTTTTATTTTTATATTGGAAAGGGAAATTATATACTAATAAAATTTGAATTCTAGTATTAATTTCTAAATAATTTTATTTTATCACTGAGTTAAGAACCAATTAAAGCATTAATTTTTTTATCCAACCTAATCTCACTTAAAAACCTAACCATATTTGAAATAGTTTGACTTGAAATTAGTCCAACTCGATCCATAGGCTAATTTAAATTGATGTGAAGTAAACTCAATTTGCGGGTCCACTTGATTAATCTAATTTAACTTTTATTTAAAAAGCAAAATAATATTTTTTTATTCTTTAAAATCAAATTATAGGTGAATCAATCTTATTCAAAATTTTAAAAAGTGAACTGAATTTTTTTTATATTTTGACTTAATGACTCAATTCGTCCATAATCCAAAGTGAATATGTTCAAATGCATTTAAAAATATATAATTTAAATATGATCTAATATAAAAATAATTAGATACAAATTAACCCACTTCATTGATCAAGTCGATCATTTTTCATCTCTAACACCAATTAATAAACTACATTATCAATAATAGAAATTTCAATAATCCATGGTAACATAAAACATGGTGCTCTGAATTTTATTCCAAATACCAAACGAGGAGAAAAGTTACAAGTGACATAAAAACTTTTTTTGTTAAATTTTAAAGTATATTTTCATTGTTTTGTGTATTTTTAGTATTATTTTAAGTAAACTTTTTAGATAAAAATTACTAGTGTGATAGCCAAATTATACATTATATATCATTATTTACATAATTAAAATGTTATACAAATAAAAATATCAAGTGAAATTTTGAATCATGTGTATAGTTTTTAATTAAATTATGATAATTTTTATCATTTTCTTGATAATTTTAAGAAAAGTTAATTAAAGTAATAAATAAATTATAAGTATGTTTGGCATTGCCATTGAAAAAAATCTAATTTTGAAATAAAAAAATAAAAAATTCTTTTTTCTAATTGATTATCCATATGAGTTTTATGAGTAAAAAATTTAATTTTTAAAAAAATTTATTTGTAAAACTTTTATTCATAGCAATTTTTTAATTATAAAATTTATATTTAAAAAATATATAGTCAACTATGAAAAAAAATCTCTTATATTTTTTATCTCAAAATCAGATTTTTTTTTTTTTAATAATAATGCCAAACATGCTCTATATGTTCAGTTGAAATTACTATTCAAATGTTTTAAAAGTTTACCAGATAATGACGATAAAAATTAGTAAAGAATAGTAATATTGGTATTTTTTCTTATTTTTTAATTTTTATATTAGTTATTCTATCGCTTGATTATGTTTTTGAGTTAAAATTATTTAAAGTGGTTAATAAATTATATTTTTAGATGTTATTCAAAAATATTATTGTATAAATTTTTCAACATATGTATAATTTCTCTTATTTTGTATTTTATTACTAAGAGTAGGCATATGGTTCAACCGAATTGAAAACCAGTTCAATTAGTTTAATTCGATCGCATTTTTAAAAAAAAATACATAATTTAACTTGATTTTGATTATGTAAAAATTAAAATATCAATTCAAATTGAACTAAATATATCTCTTTAAGTTAATGAAATAAATTTTATTTAGATAAAAAGTAGAATATAATTTTATATTAAATATAATTAAAATATAGTCTATATCTATATATGTAATTAATATATGATAATAATATTTTATATTACAATTATTTTAAAATAAAATTTTTAATTATATTTACTTTATGAAAAAAATTAATTAATTTGATTTTAATAAAAATCCACTGCAACTTGTTAATGCACAATATATCAGCAAGCTACAGAGAGAACACAGAGGGACAAAACTGTAGCTATAATTCATCCACTTTTCCTATTTGCCTTCTAATTAGTTATTAAAAAAAATTGAATGATGCGCCCGACAAAAAAAAAAAAAAAGCACGCTCTCGAGAACATCGGGCTTTAACCTTCTTCGTGTCGTCGAACGTTAGGTGGCCCAAACTGGTACGACAAGGGACCAACAAACATTATAATTGGCAGCCAGTCAGCTTTTTCCTTTCTTCGTCTTCTTCTTCTTCTCCAGTAGGAGAAAGAGGGAGCAGCTTCTCTCATACTTCTCTCTCTCTTTCATTTTTCCCTCTTACTATTATAAAATGGCAGAGTCAGTCTACGAGCCCTTGCTGGCCATTCAGGAACCACCACTGACGAATAGGAAATCCACACGTGTCGCTTCTCTTGATGTCTTTCGCGGCCTGTGTGTCTTTGTAAGCTCCTCTGTGTTTTTCATTTCTTCTTCTCTTTGATCTTCAGATTTCCTTTTGAGTTACAGTCTCTTGTTTGTTTATATACCCCTTTGCTTCTTTCATCTTATTGTTCTTTACTTCTCTTGAGCTTCGTTGACTTTCCTGGGCCTCCATCAGCTATTTGTTTGGTTGCCGAGAAAATTCTTTAGAAGAAAACTCGTCAATCTGACCATACAATTTTAGCGTTACGTATCTTTTCTTGTCTTTTCTTAGAATCAACGACTGATGAAAAGCTTACTACTAAATTAAAACTTCTTCTTGTGTGCCTATAATTATATGTCATGCATTTTCATTTTCTTTTAGTTTCTGCTAATTTTCCCAAACAAAATTGAAGAAATGTTGTATCATATCATATTTTGCTAATTATGTAATTCGATGCTTGTTTCAGCTTATGATGCTTGTTGATTATGTGGGCTCGATTTTTCCAATAATTGCTCATTCTCCATGGAATGGCCTTCACTTGGCAGACTTGGTGATGCCTTTCTTTCTCTTTGTAGCTGGTGTTTCTCTTGCACTTGTCTATAAGGTACTACTATAACAATAATAATTGCTTGCTCTGGGGGGTTATGGAAGTTGTTAGATTGATATGGGATTATATTCCAATTAGTTGTGACTGGATTGTAAAGTCCAGGTAAATTCAATCTATGCGTTTGAGCTGAAAGCTCTGTTTTTTTAATTTACATTTTCAGAAAGTACCAAATAAAGCAGATGCCACATGGAAGGCAGTGCTTAGGGCAGTAAAATTATTTTTCCTGGGTGTTTTTCTTCAAGGTATTAGTATCAGAACTAAGCAGGTATAGATTTGGTTCTATTCATCTCCTTGAAAAGAATAATAATAATAATAAGAAAATGGTTTCATTTATCTTATTTCAGGCGGTTATTTTCATGGGATAAGTTCATTGACCTATGGTGTTGACATTGAAAGAATACGTTGGCTTGGCATTCTGCAGGTACCAAAAATTTTCATGCAATGATTTTGAACCACAGTCGGAAATTTCAATGGCTAATATTTTGTGCATAGTTCTCGTTCTGTGTTCTGTAAAGAAAAATGATAATAATATGTATGCCATTGTTACATGTTTCATTGCAAACACAATGTTCCTTTGCACATTAAACCTATACAATTTTAAACTTGTTTTTGTTGTCATTCAAGCCAGAGAATATCTATAGGATACATTGTTGCAGCTTTATGTGAGATCTGGCTTTCACGTCGAACACAGAGAGAAATAGGTTTCTTCAAGAATTATTATTGGCATTGGTAAGGTTTTAGTATCTGGCATTGCTCTACACATTATTGAACTTCAAGCATAGAATGCATATCTAGTGTCAGTGTTATTTTTCACTCTTACAATTTGATTGCAAGTTAGAATACAATTTGATCATAATGGCTTATTATTTGACTTCAAAAATTTGATGATAAATTGCTAATAGGCTGAATTATTTAATAATTTCCCAGATTGTCAAACCATATATTCATGACAAACCTTTTACTTTCACGTATACACTAGATCATTCAGCTGTATGTTGATTATTGATCTAATTGTTACGAAAAGAATATGAACTTGCTATTTGATACTTCTTTATTTATTTATTTTTGCTTTACCATGCCAATCTTTTTAGTCCTGGTTCTTTATTTTCCTAGTCACTCAACGGTAAAGTATTAGCAAGTACAAGCTTCACACAATTCATTGCTGTGGTTAATTTATTGCATTCTTTTCTTATTTCATTGATGAAGAAAAATTTTGTTTTCCAGGATTCTGGCATTTTCATTGTCTGCTATCTATCAAGGATTATTATATGGTTTATATGTTCCAGATTGGCAATTTGAATTATCCAATTTGACTTCTTCTATGCTTCCAATCAATGGCAGTCATGTTTACATGGTAAGAATTTACTCAAACCCTTTACTTTTTCTATTCTTCTTTTAATGCCCGTGTTGTGTGCATGTCGTGTACAGTAATTATAAGTATGGATAGGAGAACAGCAAGACCAGGTCTTTTTCCTTGTCTAAGTTTTTTTTATGTATACAATTTTGACCATTTTATGAGATCCTTGTAACATTTATGGTTGTCGAACTGAATTTGTAAGAGATTTCTCAAGGAATTCTTTGTCCTGGACTTGAGTGAGGCTTTCTGTCTTGCTCAATTGCTCAGAAGAGCAAGTTAATTTATCACCACTTCAGAGTCCAATTTTATTTAGGCTAAAACAGTATTGGAGAGGAGAGGTAGTCAAATCATTCCAGGATAATAATTCCTCTTCTCAGAAATCACTTCACTATCCCACTTTTCCCACCTGTATATTTTGCATGTTGAAGTCAATAAAGTAGCTAATTATTTCTGCTAGTATGATCCGTTATGCATTAAGTTACTAAATTTCTAATTTTCCAGCTCAATGTACCAAGTAATGAATTTGCATACATTCTTATATATTTTCACAGATGAAATGTTCTGTAAGAGGTGATCTTGGACCTGCCTGTAATTCAGCTGGAATGATTGATCGATATGTTCTAGGTATTGATCATCTATATGCAAAACCTGTGTACAGAAACCTGAAGGTATCTAAGTTATTCAAGTTTTGGTGTCTTTCCATTACTATTCAATATACAGAAATCTCTAATAAAGATTTCAACTTGTAGGAATGTAATATGACGAGTGGCCAAGTTTCAGAGAGTTCAGCTTCATGGTGCCATGCTCCTTTTGATCCTGAAGGTCTTTTAAGGTGGGCATTCTATTCTCTTTTCTGCTTTACTTTCTTGGTAGCAGTTCTTCTGTATGCTATTTGGCTCACTCTATTTGGTACTTAAATTACCACATTTACAAAGGTGCATGTTTAGCAGGATTGTAGAGTTTAACAGTATTCAGTTTTGTCCCATAGACTTCTGACAGCTATCCAGTTTTAGGCACTTTAACTGTCGAAAGATGTTTAACAGTATTCAGTTTTGTCCCATAGACTTCTGACAGCTATCCAGTTTTAGGCACTTTAACTGTCGAAAGATGTCTAACAATTGAAGGAACTAAGTTTCGTTCTGAAAACCTCTAACCTACACTTTAAATTAGATTGCTCAAAACAAATCGTGAAGAGGCAAGTGGCCCTACTAATTCAAAGTGGTTGTCAAACTTATGTTGAAGGTCTATCTATAAAGGACTTATCTATAGAATGAAAAGGCCTCAAATTATTTAAACTATTAAATCAAACCAGATAGGTGAGAAAGATCAATTTATGATATTCTAACTTTACAACTATTTCTTTTTTAGTTATTTATTACAATATTATTATAATTTTTTGATATTTATGATAACAATATCCTTGTACCTGTTCACATGTCAATCAAGACTAAATCGTTCTTTAGTAATCTTAAAGGGTGCACCTTCTATATCAGTCTGGTGTATTCAGAGAAATTTTTAATTTTAGATGTTGGTTCTGTGAATCAAATCCTGGAAATTAACAAAGGAGCTTAGCTAATATAATTAATATTATACAAAGAGAGAGCCAGAGAGCTTAACTTAAGAGTCTAGAAAATAGGAGATAAGGACAAAGACGACAGCCTTCTATTACAAATATTCACTTATCCTTCTGGAAGTATCATTCGAATTAATAGTTTCAAGTTTTTTCTTGTCCCCACTAAATATCTTAAATTGTTATCTTTGTTCCACACTCAATTTTGCAGCGGAGTAACTTTTATCAATTGTATTGAAATCATAATGCTGTGGATTTGAATAAGAAAATTCATTCAAATAGTTTTGATTTAACTAGGTATTTCCACTATCAAATTGCTAGTTACATATTTTGAAAATACACTCTGATTCAGGAGTACTATTTAATACTGTAATTTCATTTGATTCTACATATTGCCTTTTGTTATTTATATATCTATTTATTGAATAATTGTACTCGGTCTGTTATTTTTTATTTTTACCTCAGATATGAGGTGATAGACTGGTAGCTAACAGGTCATTTGATAGATAATTATTCTTCTATAGTGACTGGAGGAAACAAGGCCAGTAATTGTTTGTCATGTATATGTAGTTTGCTCAACAATATGCTGCTTGTAAATAAATGTAGCTGTAGCTCAAGTTCGAGGAGCACCTTCCAGCTTCTGTATATTAACATTTTGGTTGAATGCTTGAACATGTTCAGTTGAGTATAAGCAGGAGTGATCCTATCTATTTAGAAGGATTGGGTGTTACAACTATTAGATGCTCCTCGTACTTCATTTTGTTGGCATTAGTTTATTATGGAACTATTCTGTCTACCCCTCTTGAACTTAGGTGATTTTATTGATATTTTTCCATGTTCACAGCTCCTTAACATCTGCAGTGACCTGCATAATTGGACTTCAGTGTGGTCATGTCCTTGCTCACATACAGGTGATACATATATACATTCTTCACTCTCTCCTTGATTTACTTTGCCTTTTGTCCTATAGTTGTTTATAGTAATCTCATTCAGCAGAATTTCCACAAAGTTGCCAAAACTATGGTGCGTCCCACTTTAATTGGACATTTATTGCCTGTGATGGTGTTCAGCAAAAAATTTTACCCCAAGCTACCTGCTTTCTTTTGCCCCCCCAAAAAAAAGGCTGCCTGCTTTTTCATTTATAATAGAACAATCAGCTGTTTCTGCGTTGATTGTCAAGCACATTGATGTTGCAAAATCTTTTTCAGGACCACAAGGGACGCGTAGAAAGCTGGTCTTTATTCTCATTTTCACTCATTCTCCTTGGGTGGTTCCTTGCCTTCATAGGTATGCAATACTAATAAGTTGGAAACACTAATTTGTAGACGTTCCACATTCATAGTAAAGCGGAAGTTTCAAATTTGGCTAAGATGGACTTCCCATAACCAATTCATCTTATTAGCAATGGATTTTATGCTCTTAGCAAATAAATATGAGAGCAATCTCTGATCTTGTCTCTCTCTAGGTTTAGATACATTTTCTCTCTCATCTTTTTCACTAAATATATAAGAATGTGATGTGGAGGTAATTTATCATAATGCTAAATTTAGAATTTTCTCTTGTTTTACAGGCATCCCTGTGAATAAATCTCTTTATACAATTAGTTTTATGCTGATTACTTCTGCCTCAGCAGGAATCACATTTTCTGCTTTGTACTTGTTGGTAAGTTCTAGAAATCAATTCTTACTATTTGGAGCTAATATCAATCTATTTTTACACCACACTTCCATACAGTGCTGGCCCTAGGGCAAGGCCATTAAGGCCTTTGCCTAGGGCCCCCAAAGAATACCCCCTCAAGGGTCTCCTTATTTTTTTTCTTTAAATATTGAAAACAAATGAAGTTAAACATTAAATAAGAAAAAGATCCAAAATTTTCTCTTTTAAGTATTAAAGCACAAAAATCTTGAGCACCTAAAAGATTCCTAAATAGATTTTAAAAAATCACTCTTAACTATTAAAGAAAAAATTAAGCTCCCCACTTTGTGGAAATTTTTTTCTTGCATTTCCACATAGTAAGCTAATGCTTAGCAATATCATATGTACTACAATGTCACTAGATGTTTTGATACTTTGTCTTCAACAAAACCTCATTGTAAATGCTTCTTATTTTACTAATTGTTTGCTCTTGCAAGCATAAGCCAAGAAACCAAGAAAATTTTGTTAACTCTTGAAAATTACTATTTCCATAGTTCTTGCCCCTGAAAATCTCCCATTTCCCTCCTATCAAACTTACCCTTTCTTGTTACCATCATTTGTATTCTTACTTATTCTTGATTTTTCATAGTACTACCATAATTTTTCTTCTTACTTTTTGATATTTTTATCTATTTTTCTCACTATTGATCTGCTCTGGGCTATAGGTTGATGTATATGGTTACAGATGGGTGACGTCACCATTGGAATGGATGGGAAAGCATTCCTTGAGCATTTTTATTCTTGTAACTTCTAACATAGCAGTTATTGTAATTCAAGGATTCTACTTGACTAAACCTGAAAATAACATAGTAAGTGACTCGTATTTGCAACTATGCTTCTACTTCATACTCAAATGGAAATCCAGAGAAAGTTAATACCACAATTTTTTCTTGATGTCTCACTTGTTTAACAGATTCACAGTATAGTTGCATTTTTCGTGCACAGATGATACCATTGTGTGGTTGCTTCAGATGGTTAGAAACTTTTGGAGCTTGCTTAAGATACAATTCATGCTTTTCTTTTTCCAAAGTTGAATGGCATTATTATACTTTTTTTGTTATGACAATGATCTTATAATGTTTTAATGATCTTCAGGTGTCCAGTTTCAGTTGCATAAGAAGCTATCAGATAAGCATTGAGTGGATGATGGAATCATCACTCTCAATGCCGGATATATTCCGGCAAAACAAGGTTATGGAGGAGTGATCCAAATTATTCAGTACTTTTGCATGAAATGATGCTCAAAAAGCTTGCGGTTGACAAGATTTTTAGCATGCTGCTGACAAATAATGTAGTTCTACTCAGGTTTATGGAGTGAAATGACTACATTTCTATGATCGATTAGTTGAAGCATGCCTTTATATCTACCTCTCCTTGGTTTTTCTAGTTGAAGTATGCCTTTGTATCTACCTTTCCTTCTGGGTTTTTTTTAGTTGAAGCATGACATAGCCTCTATGCCTACCTTTGCCCCTGGGATTATTTTTTTGAAGCATGCTTTTATATCAACCTCTACTTCTGTTTTTTTTTTTTTTTTTTTTTTTCATATGCTTGGCAAGGGTCGTTCTCAATAGAAAATAAGTCTTATGCATTGAATGCATGCAACGGAACGTGAAATTTCATCGATTGCATAATCAAGTAAACTCTATTTTGCAATTTCTTTTGAATTTTATTGCCTGTTCAAAATCAGAGGACGCATAATTATCACTCTCATCTACGAACAGTAATTTTCATGATTCTCTCTTCATTCATTTCTGTTCCCTTTGGTTGTTGACTTTTGGCTTTGGGTAAACTAATTGTACAAGTCCTTGCTATATCACAACCCTCTACACACATGTCAATTGATCAAATCCACAAGAAACTCAAAGAAACGTAGAAAGTGATTTTCCATTTCAAACAGAGTCTCAATTCTTCATTCTCGAATTATACTTCACAATATCACTCTATAACCATTTGATGTCAACCTTTAAACACACACTTGACGGGTAGATATCTTCACGCTTGCCTACTCCAACCCTACCTATACTTAGATATCATTTTCAAACTAGATAATACTTGAGTTAATTAGGTAATAAGTACAGGTAAACCTATAATTGGATTTGGATATGAAGCAGAGATTATGAAATACCCTACCTATACATATATTATGCGTTATTTTCAATATTTGCCCTTTGCGTTAAATGCATAATATTAAAAATTATTGAACTCATTAATTATAATATATCTTAAAATTATTCATTTTTCTTTTAATATTTTAGTAGTTTGTATTTAATATATAGTCATTTTGAATATAATATATATTATTTTAGTTGAATGTGATTATAAATTAGTAATCATGTATTTTATGTTTTAATTTATATATATATTAAAAATATTTGATAATTATTTGAGTAATGAGTTATCAACAAATTGCTTGAAACCTTATAATATGGGATGGATTTAACATTTATTATCTAAATGAATATAAGTACGGATGTGGGTAGATAAACAATCTTTTGGATATGGATAAGGATACAACACTACCCTACTCATATCCTATTGACAGACAAAGCTTAAATAAACCAAATTTTGCATTTTTGTTTATAAATTCTAGCTTATTAAACCTTGTGTTTTCAATTCTTATTTTGATGATTATTAACAAAGATTAAAGTTACTAAAATATTTATGCAAGTTCTTCATTATAGGACCTTCAATTCTTCTCGATACAAATTCAAAAGGAATGATTTCAGGGCATGCCTTTATAAACTTCGATAAGCTTAAAGGATTTGAATAATCTACGAAAGACCAAGGTAGATTAAAGTTCATTCTTTGAGCAAAACAAGGCAAAAGTCAGATTCAGCCTTTCAAGGACCATTGGGAGCACACCATTGACCGTTGAAATGTCTGACTATTGAACCATGGAAGTCTTTAGGATCTCCTGTGTAGATTGGATATCTCCTTAATAACCATGGAGAATATTCAATGATCGTGGAATGAAATAACGATTGTGGGATAAAGTGCAATGCTTGTTAATGAGAAATGAAGCAAAACAACCCAATGATTATTGAAATCTCTTATGGCATTCAAGCAATGGTATATTGGATAAGTAAATTTGCTGAAAGCCTATGACTGTTGAAGCCGAACAATAACCGTGGTGAAAATTCAATGATAGTTATTTGACGAGGCTGAAGACAAGGCCCAACAATCAGTAGAACTAGTTGTTAAGGGCATGAGACATCAATGACCACTGAAAAGAATACAACAACCATTAAACTGAAGCCACGAGGGAAATCAATGCCTGAAAGGAAGGCGGTTTTGGACTGTTGAATTGTCAGAATCTTTAATAATTATTAAAGGGTTCTAATAACTACATTGATAGTTTTTTTTTTTTTTTTTTTTTATAGTAAAGGACTAACTATCTAGTTTCTCTTATGCAACTTTATATAAGAGGATCTCATTTTGATGTTGATAGACAAAGAAAAAGAATATCAAGAGAATAGAAAAGAGAACAGTCAGAAGAACAAGCAATTAAACATAACTTGCATAACTTTGAAAAAGGCCAACTTCAAAAGAGAGCTAGAGCAACTTGAAGCAACTCCATCCTACTGAACCTCAAGTGCTTCATTTGCAAAGTTCAATCTTTGAGCTTAGTTATGTAGATCTTTTTATTAAAAAAAAAAAAAATGCTTGAGTGACTTTAGAAGAGTGATCATTTCTTTGTGTACTACTTGAAAATCTTGTCTGTGAGGATCACTACATGAGTTGGATAGAAAATTTCATTTCAAAATCTATGGTTTTAGTGTTCTACTTGCTTATAAGCCAAATATGGAAATTCGGATTATTTCATTGTATATTAAATAGAAAAAATCAAATTTTATTACAAGAGTAGTATTTGTTGTTTCATTTATAAATCAAATTTCACCAACACTTTCTGAAGAAATGGGATGAACAGCGTTGGCTATAAATTGGGAACATTTCTGCAAGCCCCTAAGATTTTGCTTTATTAAATACTAAGATCATTTTTTATTTGAAGAATATGCAGGCACAAAATTTTATAGCAGAGAAACGGTATTTCAGAAATAATTCTTATACTTACTATTATCATTGTAAACTTGTTTTTAAATTAAAATTTGATTTCCATATATTATTGACTTAATTTATCTTTCATTTTATAAATAAGGAAACATGTTTTTAGTTAGATCATTGGATTTATAATTGATTAGTTCTGAAAATTTGTTGAAACTTCTAAATGCTTCGTCAAATTTTCTTACTAATGCATTCTTGAATCGTTGAGAGTTGGAATACCATTTGTTAAAATGTTATTTTACTTGAATAAATGGCAATCGTAAATCTGTAATTTATTTTATTATTATTTTTTTAAAATCTTACTTAAGATACCATTTGGTAGTTTAGGCTGTCATGTTATGAGCTATAAGGTCCCTAACCCCTTGAAGTGATATTTATGGACTGGTAGTTGACCCAACTGTTCTCTTTCTCCACTAATCACTGACGTATATTGATTATTTTTTTAAAAAAAAAAATTTGAGGGAATTACAGAAAAATAACATATAGTGTAATGACTATTTTTTTTTTATTTGGGAATTAATATTTAATTTGTATCAAAATATACTATGTGATGCATGTCGTTAAGTAAATGATAAAATAAATAATATCATCTTAAATATTCATATGATATAATGACATGATCTTATTTATTATTTTTTTATATATCAATTTGTAGGATTCACTTTGACATATAAGCTGACTAGTTGTATATTCCTAAAAAAATATAATTTCATTTAGCATTTTTATTTTTTATATAGACTTTGAGATTCATTTTATATAAATATGATATTATGTGTTACGCGTCATTAGTCAAATGAAGATAAAATGATTAACATCATTTATGGGGTTAGATGATATTAACTTTTTAAATTATCTTGTCACTAATTAAAAAATTAGAAATGTATAAATTATATTTTAAAAATTGTTATCTATGACTTTGAATCTTTAAAAATTAAAAGAAAAAACAAAACAACTATTCTTCTTCTCCTCAAAGATGTTCATACTTTCACTATAAGCATAAAGTAAAAAATAGTTTAAATTACAGATTTATCAAAAATAATTTAAAATTCATTTTTTCATATTTTAGGAGAATTTTTTCTTTTTAAATTAAAAATATCAACAGTTAAACACAATATTGTTAATTGATTTTATTGTAGATTTTATTTAATTATCTTCGTTTAGAAAAAAATAACTTGTTAATAATGACATGTAATGATGTATTATTTAATTTTTAAAAGATCTATTAGCCTCTAAATTTTAAATCTTTTTCAATTTTAACAAAATTATCAATCCTTGTAATTTTAGTGAAATTAGCCAAATCTAATAAAATTTTAGTAAATTTAGCTAAAATTGAAATTGATCAAATAAAATGATATATCGCGTGGCGTTACAAATTAGCTAACATAAATTTTTATAAAAAAAATTGGTAAAACTAATTAACATTAATTACTAACACATTATTTTTAACTTAATATTTTAACGTGACGTGTCATTCTATTTTAATTAATTTGAATTTTGGCTAGATTTGCCAAAATTTTATTAATTTTAGTAATATTATCAAAATTAAAAAAAATTGACCAATTTTGATAAAATTAAAAAATTTTAAATTTTTTGATTAATTCTAATTTATTAATTTTGTTGATCAAAATTGAATGTAGATAAATGTTGCTAATCTAGTAATTCATTACTTACAGATAAATAGTTGAGTAAATTTTTATGGATTATAGTTTATAGAGAAGTTTCACTTAATTCATAAAAGGTTTAAAATTATAAATTGAAACTCATCATTTTTATTGACGAATTTTTAATTTTAATTAGTGAAATTCATTTTTGACTTGTATATAAAAATGTAATTTAAAAAAAATTATGTCATCATATCATATTCATATAAAAAACAGTATTAATCGATTTGTCTCTAATATGACTAACAGTATAATCATATTGATAAAAATTAAAATTTTAAGGTCTAAATTAAAAAAAATTAACTAAATCTCAAATATTTTTTTGGTATTTTCTCTTTTTTTTTAAACAAAAAATATGAGGTATTAGCTAAACTAATAAGTAAAAAATGAATTTCACTAATTAAAGTATTAAAAGATAATAACAATATCGTTACATCATCATGTTATATCTATATTTTAGATAAGGCTATATGTTTACGAGATTAACGGTATATATTACAAAATATTATTTTTATACATAAAGCCCCAAATTTTTTTAAAAAAATCATTAAACTATATGTCACTTTTTAATACTTCTCCTAAAACAAAATCACTGCAGGGCTTCACTAAGCATACACTATTTTTTATGATCCATCATAAACAAAATTTATTTTAAAATATTATGATGTGTATTTATATAAAAGAAAATCTTTGTTTAGCGCAACTTCAATATTTAATTTTAAATTTTGTTAAAAAAATAAAAATTCATGAGTTAATAAATAAATACTCACGTGCAACACAAAAAAAACTAGTTATTAAAACAGAGATTTTCAGTTCTAAATTTAATTCAGTTTGAAGATTTGATCCAGTTTTCGGATCTCTGCCATGTGCTCACCCCTACATTCAATATTGATTGTCGCTCTAGTCCTAAATTGATTGAGCATTTAAAACAATAGGGATCTCTGCCTTAATTACAAAAACCTTGGGAGGTTTTATAATGCTTCTATAGTAATTATGATATCCCATAACTTAGTCTGAGCAAACAACAAATAAGAGGGAAAAACGATATAAAAGAAAACACATAAGCTCTTATATGCAATAACTGAAGCAAGCATATAATGCTATATTATTCTTCATAGTAATTCTACATGCTCAGATAGATACAGTGTGAGCCCACACGACCCTTGGTGCTCAGCCTTCAAGCTTGTACAGCTTTGAAACAGGTAAACCTGTGACAAAAGCAAGATAAGAAGTTCAAGAGATGTGTACAGAAATAAGGAAACAATTTTAAATATGAACATTACCTAAGGCTTTTGAATTGACAATACTTGGACATGCAGCCGGAAGAGGAGCATTCTCATTCAAGAATGGCTCTACTCGATTTGGATCGGCCCATAATGGTTATCCTAAAAAATTAGCAATTGCAGAACATCATTCCACCATTAAACGTCGAATCCAAATTGAAAGAGAGAGGAAAGAGTTTTGATTACCTTTTTGGCTTTTTGGCATTAGAGATAAGAGGTTCAATCTAGCAGAGGAGCTTTCTCTGCATAGAAGAGGCTAACTTTAACCATTTAGGGGTTGTTTGGATCTGAGGGTTTATAAATGGTTTGAAAGGTTGTTAATGAAATGGAAGAGATAGGTTTGGTTTGAAAAGGAATGGTTAAATTTTATTTGTGTTTAGAATGATACGAATGAAAAGAAATAGTTTGAGATTAATTTTATTTATTTGTAATGGAATGAAATGAAATGTTAACTTAAAAATTGATAAAAATACCTTTGTATATACTAATTCAATAAATTAAATGATTTTAAGTTAATTATGTTATGCAAATAAATTATGTTAAATGAATGTTTAAGAAATTTAATTAAATCATATCAAGGGTATTGATTTATTTAAGTTTACTTAAGTTAATGATTAATTTAATTTAATTAAGAACATTATGTAACTTGATTTAATCTAATGTATTTAATTATGAGAAATTAAATTCTTATATGAGAATAATTTTATTAATTTTGAGAAATCAAATCATTTATAAGAAATATTTCATGCCATGAAAATAATTAATTATGAATGATTTGTTATTTAATTTAAATAAATTTAATGTTAATTTATTTAAGTGAAAATATTATATTTATATTTAAGAGAATTAATATAAACATGTTAATTAGTATAAACATGTTAATTTATATATTTTATGAAAATGAATTTAATTGTGGATGAAGAATTTAATTTTATGAAAATTAAATATTTTGGGCATAGATTTTAATTATAGGAATTTTGATTATTATATTAATATCATTTTGATTATTATTATCAGTAAATTAAAATAAAAATAAAAAAAAGTCAACAAAAAAAAGAAGATAACACGTTTTGGCCAAAAGCTTCAAAACGAGAGCAAAATTATCTTTTTATTTCCAAACTCATGGAAACACCCCATTTTAAAGTGTTTCAATATATGAGTTTGAATGAATTTAGAAGGGTTTAGAAAACTTTTGAAAATACATTCATTCCATTCTAATACCTCTTATCCAAATATAAAACTATTTTATAAATCAATCTTTTTTATTTCAATCATTTATAAACTCTCAATCCAAACAGAGTTAGAAAAATCAGCATGAAAGAGGAACATAAGCTTAGCGACTCCTTAAAACTCAGTAATATCAATGCAGTGGCTAACACCATTTCCAACTCTTTACCGTGAAATGCAACGTAAAATGTAGTTTTTATAGAAAATTTACTTCAATCCATAATTTCATTTTTAACTTTAAAAAGAATATTTTTTTATATATTCTTTCTTCAACTTATTAAATATTTCTTTTTATTAATATTATATTAATATGGTATTTGATGATTTTTAAATTAATTATCATAAATTTAAGTCTATAGTTATTTAATTTTATTATGTCTTATATTATTTTTAAGTGGTACTAATTTTTGTTTAAGTGAAAAAAATTTTTGATAAAATGTTATGTGAAATTATTAAAAAATTCTAAAATATAATTTATACGTGGACTAAATTGAATATTATATTTGAACTAAATTATATTTTATATATAGTGAAAGATTTGTTTGTAAACATTAAAAAAAAAAAAATACAAATGCAGTTGTAAACAGTGTTACGTCATATTTGAGACAACACTGTTCATTCACTTCAAAATTCAACTATAAATGCAGATAAATTGAAGTGTATTGGTGTTCAATTCACTCTAAATTTAGAGTGGGTTAGAGATGTCTTAATCAATACTAAATACAAATTAAATCATCAGTTAGCTACTAAACATGGTAGTCGTTACCCTTTGTGATAATAACTACTATAGTCACTAAGCCTAGTGACTATAATTATTGTAATCCTAAATAGCGAGAGCAAAACATTTAGCTAATTATTAACCTTCAAAACTTAGTTACTGGATGGTAACTAACAATAACAATAGCTTAACTTTGCGAATAATACATGGCCGTAGCCAAGCACTAACGCGGCAAAATTAATTAATTCTCGCTCCTTTTTTATCTCTCTATTAGCTATTATATTTTGATTTAGTCATTAAATAATGACCATACAGATATTAATGTTAATAACTAATAATTGGCACCATTTATTTACAGTATATTTAGTGATTATGTAGTTGTTATTCAGTCGCTAATTTACCATTCTATTTTTTAGGCGCTAAGGAGTCGCTAAATAGCTGCTAACACAACAATAGCTAATTTTTAGTAATTATTTATGTTTTTCTTGTATAAAGTATATAATTACTAATTTATAATCACGTTTAACTAAAATAAGATATATTTTATTTAAAGAGATCATATATAAAAATGAATATAAAATATTTAAAGAAAAATTGAATAAATTTAAAGTTTATGCAATTTTCTAAATAAAATATATTAATACATTATAATTAGAAAGTTCAATTACATAATCGTTAATGTTGTGGATCTAAATTAGAGAAAAACATTGAAAATAGTTGACATTATTTTTGTTGAGTATAAATATATACGTGAATATTTATGTGTGTATATATATATCAGACATACACATAGGTTTGAATGGATAAATCTGATAGTTCGAGTAGGATATAGGTACGAGTATGGTAATGTACTATACTATTCGTAGCCTATCTACCCAATACTATTTTTTCATATATGAATTTATCCATACTCATTATCCAATCAACTCAAATATTATTCAATTTGATCCAGTAGGATTCATGAGAATGGAGTACGAATTGTGTTGCCCACTTAAAAGTAGATATCAGATAATTTTCTTCCTATATATTTAATAAATTATATAAATAATTAATTTTGATCTCAAATTCGGTTTAGATAATTATCAAATAGTTGTGTTGATAATATAATATTTTTGATGAGTAATAGCATAATATAATATATTTTTATTTTGATATGTGCCAAGTTAATAATTAAACTTTTAGTTTACTCAATAAACCAACAAATAATATAAAAAGTTTAATAATATATGAAGTTTTTCACGTATAAATAATTTAGAAAGTATAAAAAATAAAATATTTAATATTATCACTTATTAAAATATTATATTGTTAATAGGATTGCTTAAAATGATAAATACTTGTTTAAAACTTATTCTGAGACTACAATATTTATATTGATTTAGAAATTTAACATATAAAAAGTTATAATGTTAGTTCTCTTTAAATTTTTAACAATAATAAGAATCTTTTTTTCTATATAATAAAAAAATAAAATGAAAAATAGCTAATAAAAGAAAAGTTAAAGCATTAAAGTAAAAATTAGTCAATGAAGAAAAAAGTGAAATTATGATTATTTTATTTTTTATCTTCTTATTTTCTATTGAAATAATTATATTATTAAAATGTATTATATTAATTTAATTATAATTCTTAATTTTTTAATAATTTATTTCCTCAAAAAGGTTTAATTAGATAATTTTTATAAAATAATAATATATTATAAAATAATAATAAAGTTTAATTATTATTAGTATACAAAATTTTAATTGTTCAACTAATTGATAAAAATAAATATTAAATTTATTATTATAATCATTTCATACAATTAATAATCTTCTCTATATATAGAGAGAGAGAAAGAAAGAGAGGGAGTGTGCCAAAACAAAAATGTTAATATAGTGAAACCTTTTGAATTTTGCTTTGTATATGTTGATGTGATAAATTATGGTTAAGTTTTGTCGAACTTATTTAATAAGAATTGTAACTCTCAACTCTAACTCCCTTAATTACAAATTATTTATATCAATTGAATTCTTTTCAACACACGTCTTATCATTTTTTTTATATCTTATTATTTTTTCTTAAAACCTCTACAATTATTAAAGATTAAATAATATATTGATTTACTTTATAATTATATACTTCTTTAGCAATTTCAAATAACAACATGCTTATATGAATAATCTAATCACACTAATTTTGCTTTAAAATATTCATTTGCGATATAACAATTCAAAGTTATTTTACAAACAAACAAATACTACACTACTAGCAATTGCATATGTTTACTTTTATAAATAGCATATTTTCTAATAAATTTCACAAACCCAAAGAGAGAAATTTCTTTATTCATATATTCTTCAATCACTTTTGTATATTTTATTTTCACCGTGGCATCAATTGTACTTTGACATGAACTGCCCAACTAAAAAATTTAGGACTATCAAGCTATTCTCATTTGTAATAAAATTTTCATGATATTTTTAATTCAATAAATATATTTAATAATATAATTAATAAAATATAAAAATTTCATTTTAAAACTCCTAGATAATTTAAAAGTAGCTTTAGATTGTGCGAAATACGAAATATGACTAGTTATGTAAATATTGATGAATTAAGTATGACAAGTTAAATTTATATTTGATTTGGATATAATTATTGATAGGATGGGTTGTCCCAATCTCCTGAGCTCCAATACCTATTAAGATCATATGAGTATGATAGTCATAAAATGAGAATTAGGAATGAGGTGGGGATCATTAGAAATGTATCTTCAATACCTGTTAAAATAAATCATATTTTAAAATTTTTTAAATTACGTTTAAAAAATTGAATGTAATAAATTATAAAATTAAAATATTTTACACTACATTAACTCTCTCTCTCTCTCTCTCTCTCTCCATATGTTATATATTTAAATAAAAATATAGAAATTAAATATTACTTAATATAATTTTTTATAATGACAGTTATATTTTTATTAATTTTATACCTTCAAAATAAATATTTTTTGTTACAATATATTTTATAATATTTAAAAAGATATTTTTATATGCATAAAATGGATTAAAAGAATTATTATTATAATTTTTTTAAAAAAAAGATTTCAATTTACGACGGAATTGGAATTAAACTAAAAATTTAAAAAGAATCAAATAAAATCTAATAATTGAACCGAATCGAACAAAACTTTTTATTTAATTTGATTTGATTCTTTCTAAATTTAAATCTGATGCTGATCCTTTGATTTTTTTTTTTAAAGATCCGAATTTCAATCTAATCCCAATGATTCTAAAAAATCAAATCAAACCAATCCATGCACACTACAATCGTCTTGCAAAGATAATGGAGCTAAAAATCTCTACTATGTTATTATTCCTATTAAAATTTTAGTGATGCCCTTCCAACACCATCACAAAACATTAATTGATGTAAAAATGTGAAAGATAAAATTAGAAATTACTTTTGGAGCCTTATCATCTTTTACCTTTATATATGCTTATTTGATAAGTGGGCAAGTCCACTATGCTCCTTACTTAGCTGTATAAGAAAATATGTTAGGTCATGCAACGACAAAACTGGAAATTACTTCAGAAGTTCACTTACTTGAAATTGTTGACAGCAAAATAGAAGGAGAATGAGATTATAAGGTCTAAAATCTTATTTTAGAAAATGTTAATAATTAAAGTGATTTTAAGAATATTTTTGTATTTTATGTATATAATTATAAATTTCAATGATTTAATGATGAATAAATATATTTTAATGTATTTAAAGATATATATATATATATATATATATATATATATATATATATATATATATATATATATATATATATATATATATATATATATATATATATTTTTTAAATATAAATTATTTTTTTATAAAAAA
>CATIWR010073348.1:0-17129 GCA_949677035.1 Omphalea diandra | reverse complement strand
AGATTCCCATTCCCAACTTCTTCAATCTGCAAGTCATCAAACTTATTGCCAACTTGTCGGACAAAACAGGCGTGGCTTTGATATACTCTATCAAATACTTCTCGTCCAGTGGCCTAAACTCCGAAAATGCCATATTGATTGACCGGAGCTGGCCGTTGTAATGGTGGCGTCAGTTTTAAGCAGCGACACGAGTGGTCGGAATAAAATAGGTGAGGATGAATAGCGGACTTGACCAAGATGTAGGAGTGCGTGACTCATGTTGGACACTGTGCGAGGGTTTTGGGAATAGTAGCGAATGGTTCATTGAACCTGGCCGTTTTGTCATTGAAAGATTCGTTAATTCAAGCAGGTGAAGGAATTAGGAATTAGAGTGGAGCAACGACGAATTTGATGGCTCAACTATTCTGTTTCGTTCAGTTTAGTCCAATTTCAACGTGCTGGGTTAACCCCAAAATGCTTGAAAAGCATCTTTGATAAACTCAAATCTAACTGGCCAAGCAAGCATTTTTAATAAGAACACTAATAGAGAGTGAAACTTTGAAACAAAACAACTTTATTTTTTACTTAACCTATCATCTCGAATAAAGTATAAAAAGTTATTATATAATCAGTTTTATTTTTATGTAAACTTTGATATTTATTTTGTATTATATTGATATTTTGTACTATATACTATTAATTATATAACGATTAATTGATAGTAATGTTAATAAAGGAAACATAGTACACTAATATAAAGGAAACATAGTACACTAATATGAATTATTTATTATTTATTTTTTAAACACATTAGATAATAGAATCACCTTAATATATTTGATGACACATCATATTTTTCTTAAAATAAATAATTTCTAACTAAAAAAATCAAAATATTTTCCTCAAAAAATCAAAAGAAAAAGAAAAAGCAATAAAAAAAGTTTAAACCAAAAAATATTTTAACTAAATTCCTAAAGAAATATGCAATCATCTATTAATCTTAAGAATTAGGTGGAGAGGTTCTTGTAATATGTTGGTTAGGATTTTATGGTGTATTCAAGTCCATTAAAATCCACTCAAATCCGTTAAAACTTTATCTGTTAAATTTTGAAACGTGTAATGCTTAAGATCGAATGAAGGGTTCAATAGGCAAAGTGGTAGCCAATGTTTTTCTCTTCTTTTTCCACACAAAGATTAAAGATCCAAAACACTTTATTGTCACTTAGTGCGGACAACAACCTAAGAGAAGAACGAATTGATTACTAAATCAAATGCCGAAAGCTTCTTAAAAAGTTTTTTACTTTAATTGCTAGTATGAAAGTTAACTCATAATTCATTAAACTCTCAAAGAGATAAAAGTGAAAGAAAAAAAGATGAATCAAAAGGAATTTATAATGGTTCAACTAGGTTGGTAAACCTAAGTCAAAACTCTTTTTTGATATTGATATGTTCTAATATAAATTTCAAGCGTTGATTTTGCAAATTTTTAGATAGGTTTGCATTGGAAGTTGAATAGAGGACTAGGTCTTAAAGAATGCAAGTGGCATCCTAATTTATGGTCACGAATTAGGATATTGCGATAACTATCTTGCATGAGGATGAACTTAGTTGAAACAAACAGATCACCAGTGTATATCCCGTTCACCATTACGACTACGAATTTTGCATTTGCTTGGAGGGAACCAAGTCCTCAACCAGAGTATGTCAAGTGTCCCAAGGAACCATTGGAAGATCAAAATTCACGAGGGCGAATGTTGATCGAGATCCTAAATTTTTAAAGGAACATTTCCATAACAAACAAAAGATTTCATAGTGAAAGTAGCATCAATAGGAAGTAAAATAGTGACTGCGAAATTTATTATGGCTCGAGAGACATAACAAATATTTTTCTTGGAGAACCAACGATTGTGTAACACGTGGACTAGTCGTTAGATACAAATAAGATTTTCTACCGTGAATCAAGAAAATTTAGTGCAATATGAGAAATTGCGATCCTAAATGGCTAGCCATGATCGCAAACACTGTTTGACAAATATTTAATGCAAGATCTAGCTTAAAGGACATAACAATTATTTTTCTTAGAGGACCAATGGTTGTGTGCCATATGGACTAGCTGCCAAATTCAAATGGGATTCTCTACCGTGAATCAAGCAAATTTAGTGCAATATAAGAAATCGCAACTGCAAATAGCTTGTCACAATAATAAAAATTGTCTAACAAGTATTTAATGAAAGATCTGCCTAGCACGATTTGGAGATTAGACATAGTTTTATTTGTAACGTCTATTTGGTGATATAGCATATAAATACACCACTAAATGGACTTAAATGTAAGAGGATAACCATTAATTATGCTAAAACTCTTATAAAATTAATTCTCATACTCTAACTCTTTGTTACTTTTTACATAGTTTGGTGTGAGCTTTAAACACCTTGGATTTGGGTTTGAGAGTGAGTCCTTGTATAGAAAACTCTTGCTTGGTTTTGAGAGTGAGCCTTAGAAAACTCTTGCATAAGTTTAAGTGTTAGACTTGGGAAAACACTTGTAAGATTTGGAGAGCCAAAACACTAAGTTGAGTGTGAGCTTGTAAAACACTAGTGATTTAGTGAAATACCTAATTGGTAAATTTGGGAGTAGATGTAGCATTGGTTAATGCTGGAACCACTACAAACTCTTATGTTCATTCTTCTTCGACTCCTTCTCTAATCGTTTATTTGTGTGAGCTTCCTCCAAAGTTTAAATCTACCATCAATTCAACCTCCCTTTTTGGTACACTAAAGCCATCAATTAGTATCATAGCTAGCTAAGTCTCAATTCAAGTCTTAAGTGTGTGAGAAAAGATCAATGACATAAGAAAAAATTCCCTCTCACCTTAATCCTCACTTTGATGGCAATGATTATGCTCTTTGGAAGCATAAAAAGGAGAGTTAGCCCTTGATAGCGATCTCATCAACTTATGGGATTATATTCTTGAAGAGTGGAAGCCTCCAACAAGGAAGGTTGAAAGAGTAGAGGTGGCAATTGCAAAAGAAGAATAAAGTGAAGTAAAAAGAAAGGAAAATGGGAAGAACAAGAGGGCAATGACTATTCTCCTAAGCTCCATGTCAAAAGAAGAAATTGAAAGAATACAACATTACCAAACTGCACATGTCATATGGAAAGCACTAGAAAACTATCATGAGGGCACAACTCTTATGAAATCAAGTAAGTTGGAGATGTATGTGATAAAGTAGGAGCTCTTCATGATGAAATACCATGAAAGCATCACCGAAATGACAAATAGACTCCTCTCTATTGTCACAAACATTAAAAAGTTTGTAAGGTTTCTTACCAACTATGAGGTAAACACTAAAATCCTCATATCTCTTCCATTAAATAAATTTGGTGCAAGAGTATGCAACATTCAATAGTCCAATCCAGAGATTGGGAAAGTGCCAACTGAAGTCCTCATTGGTAAGCTTCTCACTCATGAGATGGTTCTTAAGAAAGATGAAGAGATGAAGTAACTAAAAGAACAAAGACACAAAGAGGAGAAGAAAACTCTAGCCTTCAAAGCTCAAAAAGATTATTCAAGCTCAAGTGACTTAAATGAAAGTTATAAAGAAGAAAAAGAGCTTGCCAAAATATCAAGAAGGACCAAGGAGTTGATAAAAGGAGAAGAGAAAGAAGAATTCAAAGAAAGCCATCTTCCTATCATCACAAGGAAAAGAAGAAGACCTTTAAGGCTACTTGGGATGATGATTCAAGTGATGAAGATGAAGTAGCAAACTTTTGCTTCATGGCTCAAGAGGACTCCTCCAAAAAGTTAAGTACTTCTCCATACTCTTATGATGATTATGATGCATTTGATGATATAGATGAAGAGCTTTTAGAAGCTCTCACTTTGAAATGTGACAAATATAAGTCACAAATGAAAACTTTAAGAATAAATGTTCCAAACTAGAGGATGAATTTAACTCCTTAAATGATCTTATAAGTGAGTTGAGAACTTCTAATGAAGAACTCAAAAAGTCACTAGAGAGTCTTTCTAAGTCTTCATCCTCTCTTAACTATTTGAGAAAGGAAAATGATTCTTTAAATGATGAAGTTATAGAACTTAGAAACTCCATCTCTAAATTTCATAAGGGGAAGGAAGCTTTGGATACACTTATGTATCTCAAAGACCTACTTTAGTTAGACATAGTCTAGGCTTCAATGAAGCCTCTTCACCCACTACATTCATTAGAGCATCAACACCTCAAACTTCAAGTATTGAGATCATGGGAAAGAGAGGTGCCCTTAGTATTAAACCACCAATGTCTAAGGGTAAAGGAAAAGCCCCCCAAGGCTCAAAAAGCAAATTATGCTTACATTTATAACAAGAAGCATGCTCAAACACACAAACACAAAAAATTCTCTTATACTCTTAATCACTCATGCACTTGCATACACTCGCATAATCAAAGTATGGGAAGACCCTCTACTTATATTAAGTTTGTGCATAGGAGAAAGACTCATAAGTCTAAGCTCTAATGTCATTATTACATAAGATATGGGCACATCAATGTATTTGGCCACATAAGGAAGGCATACCTCAAATTGGAGGACCCTTCCAAGACTAACCTCCAAGGACCCAAGTATTTTTAGGTACTAGAGCAAAATGTTTGATATTGTATGATGAGGACTCATTCACCAAATTCTCATAATGGAAAATCTAAAAGTGAATGGAGATTGCTAATGGAGAAGGGATAAAGTTTCAAATGGTTATTTGGTATCAAGCAATTGATATTAAACTTGTAATATATCTCTTATCCCTTATATTTTTAAGTTAATATATTTATGCATGCATTTAGGGGGAGTTTATTACTTGATATATCTATGTGTTGACATGTTTAATTTGATTTGATTGATTGCGTGATGAGTTGAATTAATTCATTTTGCATTTGAGGTTTTCTACATTTCAAATGTTCAAATCAATCATAAAAAATCATATACTCTATACTAGGGCCATCTATGATAATTGTTAAATTTCTAGCCTTAGTTTGTATGTTCAAGCATCTTTAAATGTTTGAATTATTTTGCATTTATGTTTTTTATATATATAAAATTTCCATGCAATTTATTTTTTATTCATTTATCTTCTTATGTGATATATTGTGATCAATTGTGCAAAAGTACTTATGTTTGCTTCTAATTTGAGTTTGTACAATTGACAAGTTTGTGGTCATTCCCTCTCATATTCCCTATTCTCTCTTTTATTCCCTCCTATTCCTCTCTTTTTTATCTTGACAAAAGGGGAAAGATAATTGACTGAATATACAAAGAGAGAACATACAAAAACGGAGATAAAATTGATAATGATTTTATTATAATAACTAATGGGGAGCAATTTCGTACTTATGGTTTTTAATCACTTCACAATCATTCTCTTAGCAGCATGTATAATTGATTCTTTATACTTTGCATATTCAATCTAGATTGTCAAAATCAAAAAGAGGGAGATTGTTGGACTAGGTTGTTCAAACCTAAGTCAAGACTCTCATTTGATCTTGACAATATAGATTGAAAGGTTCTAATATTAATTTTAAGTGTTGTTTTTACAGATATTAAGATAAAATCTTATTAGGAGTTGAATATAAGTGATAGCAAGAAACTCCAAGTATGAAAATCTGCATTCAAAATTAGCGACCTCAAATTTTGAAAAAGTACCTATTAAGATTCAAAAGTCGTGACCGCAAATTTGGTAGCGACCACAAATTTCAGAAACAACATCCCCATGTTAGACAAATGATTTCATGTTGATAATCACGTCTGGAAAGGAAAATAGCGACCTTAAATTTTAAGAGTCATTAGAAAGATTCAACGGCTAGTTTTTGAAGAGAGTAATGGTTTCATGCCATATGGACTTGCCATTAAACACAGTTCAAAAATAGCGACTGCGAATTTAGTCTCAACCGCGAATTTCATTTGATGAGCATTTAATGCAAGATATGTCTAACACAACTTGGAGATTTGGGCATAGTTTATTTGTAACGTCTCTTTGGGGTTATTACCTATAAATACACCACCAAATGGACTTGAATGCAAGAGGATAACCATTGATATGTGCCAAAACTCTTGTTAAGTTATTTCTTAACTTTCATTCTTTATTTTTGTATACTTAGTTTGGTGTGAACTTTAAACACCTTTTGTGTTAGGTTTGAGAGTTAGCCCTTGTATAGAAAACTCTTATATAGATTTGAGAGTGAGTCTTATAAAACTCTTGTATAGGTTGAGTGTTAGCCTTAGGAAAACACTTATAAGAGGTTTTAAGTGTGAGCCTTAAAAACACTTGTAAGAGGTTTTTGTGTGAGCTTAGAAAACGCAAGTTGTAAAAGTTTGGTGTGAGCTTGGAAACACCATTTGGATTGAGTGAAATACCCAATTGATAAATTGAGGAGTGGATGTAGGGTTGGTTAATACCCAAATCACTATAAAACTCTTGTGTTTATTCTTTTCCTACCTTTTATCTATTCTTTCATTCTTGTGTGCTTCCTCTAAAATCAAAAGTCCAAATTTGCCACCAATTAAACCCCCCCTTCTTAGTCACTAGCGCTAACATAATGCATCTATTATGTCATGACCCTCTTTAGGGCAACGTTCAAATCAACCATGGCTTTTGTCTTGAGGTAAGGAATATGCCAAAGGAAAAAAGGAAAATATTTTTAAAAGTATAATTTGTAACTCAATTAAGATATAATAAACACAAAGAAATAGACACTTACATGAGTGGTCTTAATTGGTGCAAATAGACATGGTGATTTGTAGTGACTTCATCGATTCGGTCAATAAAGGTATGTTAGACTCCACCAGGTTGTCTGATATAGAGGCTAAAGCACCAACTACTATTAGCTAGAGTAGATCCATGGGCCTGTTTGCGACCCCAAGCGACAGTCGAGCTAGATCCAAAAGAAAAAGCAAAAGGCCTCTATGATGGCTGAGCGGTGGTACCTTGACCCATATGCTGCAAGGCAATCCCCTCGTCAAGTGTATAGCAAGGGAATGTGTGAACAACTATCTCAATAAAAAAAAGGCTCCCCATATGTGTACTAATCATCTAGGACCTATAGGGACTCCTGTAGAGGATAGTTGATCCCCCGACACATAATGTAAGGCTACAATTCGAGATCCCTCGTCTAGAACAAACTAGCAGGTAGATGTTGTATGATAGGTTGCTCGTCCAAACTATCACGCCAGTGAAATATGCGCTCCACTAGATACCACTCTCGAATGGAGGGCCCCATCATTAGTCAATAACTATAGGAAACGACCTCTAGCTCTACCACCTCTAGCGACCAAGTCTCCATAAGACCCCTCCAGTTGAGAAGCAACTACAATAAAGACGCAAAATTACTGTAAGTATAAGACAGAAAAGTATGATATATAATCATGACTAATACAGTGATGTTAATGTAGGAAGAATAACTAGTCCATGGTGATTATGTTCAAGTGAGGTCGCCTGGATAGTTATAAGGGAATCCTTATAGCTCATCACACTCCACTATGTAAAGTGAGAATAGCTACCCACTATATCATCCTCGAGATTTAACCCCTACAATAGGCCTAGCTTAATTGCCCATTCCTACCAATAAGTAATGTCGTGAGCCTCAAAATAATGAAACCAAGCTAAGGAACAAATAATAGAGGAGATAAGTAGTACTCATAATGAGGACTCTCCAGGCACTGCACATATAGCCCTAACCTCGAAAGCACCAATCAAGGTAATGGTAGAGCTAAGCTAAAACTATAAACCTCCAATCAAATTGGTGCAGTAAACTCAAGTCCTCCAACATAGGCACTAGGCACTGCTCTGCTACCTAAGAAGCATTCGAAAACACTAATCCTAATAAGGCATATAATAGGTAGCAATGCATGTACTTATTGACCACCTCAGTGGGACTATCATCGATAACAATAGGAGCACTAGTTTGAATGCTTAACCTCATCATGGCCCTACTTCCCTTCAACAAGGGGAACGTAGCCTAAGACATTTCGTAAATAATCCCTTTGAAGAACTAGATAGTGTACCATGAAATCAATAGGTAGTGGAATGCCCATAAACCATAACTTGGTAAAAAATGTGAAGTCCTAGGAGTCATGACGACCTCCCTGATCAATAGCAGATGAAAAGTGTAGGTTGTGTCCATTCACCGCTCCACTATTACGTGCACCATCGATAGGTCCATCCTTGGTGTCTCATCAAGAAGCATCCACGGGAAGGTCCAAATCTCAATCCTTTGTAGATAGGTCACAACTCAGGGGTGCAACATATGACCCAACGCCCCAGTCGGATCATTGGAGCTGCCTCATTTTAGGAAGGAGATGATCCCCTGAAGAGGAAAAACAAAAGGCAATAAAATATATATATGGGTTATTTTGCACAATTATAGCAACTCGTATGACAAAAGGGTAGTGAATCATAATCATTAGGGTTCAAAAAAAAATTTTGATCAAACAACCATAAATGAAGCATCAAAAGACTGGCAAGTAAGCAAAACAATTTAATAAATTATTTATAATCCTAGGTATGTATTGATGATGAGGTAGTGCTATATAAATAAGCCCTTAAGCTATAAGTGCATAGGTCATCAAGTAATAAAGTGTACAATAGTATGAATATCATTTCCATAAGAATCAGGATCAAGTACTAAGTGTTTTGTTCCTTGTATTAACTAGAAATCTAATATAAAAGAAGATTTAAACTAATAATTAAAACAAAGTAAAATATAAATAAAGTAATTGCAAAGAAAATAATATAAGAAGTTAGCTAGAGATATAATGTCACTTGGTGACAAGAATGAAAAAAGTAAAAAAAAGGACTCTTGCTCTCAAGTCTTTAAGTAAAGAGAAGACTATTGAAGTTGCCTCTAGTGATAGTGATAAAAGTGAGAATGAGGAAGAGGAGTTAGCAACACTCTTAAGGAGGACTAAAGAGCTAATCAAAAGAAAAAAGATAGGAGGAACTTCAAAAGGGCATCTCCCAACTTTAAAGAAAAGAAAAATTAGGTAACTTGCTTTGAGTGTGGGAAGTAAGGGCACATCAAATCCAAATGTCCCAAGTTGAAAAGGAATAAGAAATGGGATAAAGACAAGAAAAAAAGCCTCAAGGCTAGTTAAGATGATAATTATTGGCCCTAGGCACCAAGAAGGGGAGAGGGGAGGTTGAATTGGTGCATAAAAATTAAAATAGGAAAGGGAGAAGAGAAATGAGTAGAATAGAGACACAAGATTTATAGTGGTTCAGGTATAATTGACCCTATGTCTACTCCTCAATTCTTGGAAATTGGGTGTTCCACTATCTTTCAAAGGTGTTTTCAAGCTTACACCAAACTTTTACACTTGTGTTTTGAAGGCTTACACAACAACCTATACTCTTGTGTTTGAAGGCTCACACAATAACCTTTACACTTATGTTTTTATAGGCTCATATGATAACCTCTCTTAGTGTTTTTACAGGCTCACACGATAACCTATGACAATTGGTGTTTATGCTCACACCCAACAATGACTTAAAGAATAGAAAAGATTGAATAGCAAAATTGTAAGAGTTTGGTTACAAAGTTATTAATTCTTTTGCATTTACATCTGTTTGGTGAGATATTTATAGCCTCTACCCACCAAAGAGACATTGCAATAAAACTGGTACAAAATTTTCAAAGTGTGCTAGACAAATTTTCATATTAAATGCTTAATAGTCTCAATATGTGGTCGCTACTGCTTGTTAGCGATCGTGGAATCCAAATTCTATACGAAAAACGTCATTTTTGTCTAACAACTAGTCCACGTGGCAGCTTCTCATTAGTTCATTAGGAAAATATAGTCGTTGTTTTTCACCTGCTCTCAAAAGTAGTGATCGCGATTTTTCTTGTATAGGCCGCGACTGAGGCTGCGAATTCGTCTGCCAACAATGTTCATCTTCTTCTTCAAGATTCGCGGTCGCTACCAACAAGTTCCCATATCGATTTTTGTCTTTCAATAGTTACCTGGGACACTTGTGAAGCTATGGCTGTGGACTTGATTCCCTCTTGAGTTGCTTCAAAATTCACGATTGGGACTAAGGCATGACTCACACCATGAATTCGTCTGTGACTTTGGCTTTCCTTTTCTTTAAAATGATCATGGTAGAGAAGTGGCCCATGAATATGTCTGTCCATTTTGTCAACCTGTCTTGGTCTAGTTCACGGTCACGATATATCAAGTTGTGGTCACGAATTAAGAGACACTAGCTTACTTTGGAGATTTTTAACTCCATCGAACTTCCAATGTAAAGACTAACTAAAAGCTGCAAAACAACACTTAATTTAAAACATTAGAATTGATCAATCCCCTTTGTTAAGATTAAAAGAGGTCTAAGACTTAGGGTTAACCACCCTAGTCCAACAATCTTCCCCTTTTTGATTTTGACAGCATAGATTGATCCTAAGTGAAAAAATAATGCAAAAATGTGAAGTTGGAGTATTACATGAATGAATGTTTAAGAAGAAAACTTCTAAGTATGGCATTCAATCAATCAAAAGAAATTTCTAAAAATCTAAGTTTGATGCTCCCCCTTAACATATGCTATAATTTTCAAGTTGATGTTCCCCAATATTCCCCTTTAAACTTAAATACTTATCTCTCCTCCTTTAGTAAGATCAAAAAGAGGGTGTAAGAGGGAAATAAGAAACAATTATAAGCATACATAGGAGTAAAAGAAGAATACTTTTATAAAGGTAAAATGCATCAACACATAAGACAATGTATTATAAGGAACCACTTTTTATTTATATGACTATGGGATCACAATATTTGTTAAACAAAAAGCATAAAGAAAACAAGAAAAAAAATACAAAAGATCCCTAATCTAGAGAAGTGGAGAATCATTATCATCTTTGGAAGATGCTTCCTCTTGCGCTTATGTTGCTCCCTCAGCTTCATCCTCATCCTCAACTTCATCTTTGTTGCCATCTCTATCTTACGTATCTTCAAATTCAATGAAGTCTGAAAGATGGCAAGGAGGAACTCCTAGTTTCTCTTAGAGATCCACCATATCACTGTAAAGGTGTGAAAGGAAAAGGAACCTTCTCTTCATCATCCTCATCAGTTTGTCCAACTTTTGATCAATGGTGGCAAGAGACAGCTTCATCTTGGTTTTGGTTGAGGAGGAGGGACTTATATGGTGCCTTCTTCAATGTGAAGCCTCTTTCTCTTCAAAGCTTATGAGGTTTTCATCTTCTTTGCTCCTATTGCACCAAGGGTATAAACATATGTGTCCAGATGAATAGCCTTAGCGTTTATAAGATAGGTGAGTTCTAAAAAGCTTTGAGATGGAAAGAGCTTCTTGGTGAGGAATTTCTCTTTTTCCTCATCAAGTGCTCCAATAAATCGATAGATGGATGTAATGTGGGAGGGCAAAAGAAATTGGCTTTTTGATTTTGTACTCATGTAGATTAATTGATCCACAAGGTATCAATCGGTTTGGATCGGTTTGTTTTTGACAAGGCAAAACAAGAATGCTAAGCCTTTTTGAGACACATTCTCATTACCATCACCTCTTGTATTTATGGAGAAGGTGATGATGTGATGAAGAATCTAAAAGGGTAGGGATTTGATGTGTTTGGCTAAGGAAGATCTTGGGTTGTGTTTTGTTTCGATGGAGATTTTTTACCAAAACTCGAAATAGATGAGGTCAAGTGTGGAGATTATGAAAGGAATTTGTTCTTCGACTTGCAAAGTCGAAGGTAATGTAAAAAGGATCACCAAAGGATCGAAACACTAACCCATATTGTCCTACTCTTGAATTAGCTTTGTGACTCAATTGTACGATGCACATAAATTCTCACACAATTTCTTCATATCCGGGTTCATCTCGAAAGATGAACTCGTTCCAACCCAAGTTAGAGAGAAAAGCTCTAATTTTTGCATTGATGCCCAAGGTTTCCAGCATGAAGGTTGATGGCATTTTGTTTGGGAGAATGACTTTGGAAGAGTTTGCCTTGAATCTATCTTTTTCTTCATTGGTAATTTCCTTCATGAGATGGAGGGCATGAGGTGCAGAGGGTTGAGCCACTGCCTCTCCTTTGTCTGCCTTGGAGAACTTCTTTGGAGCCATAGCAAGAGAGGAAGAGAGCTTGATGATTTAGAGAGATTTGAGAGAAAGAGTTGATGTTTGGAAATGAAGTGATGAAAGTACTGTTGAAAGGGGTAGTTATAACCTTTGAAGGGGTGTAAAAATGACTATAAATGACTAGAAATGGATTAAATGAAGAGAGGAAACGGTTGGCAATCAAATCACTTAATTGCCTAGGCAGTTACTCTAATTTGCATCAACGAATCCATGAGTCGAGATCACGAATTCCAAAAAATGTGAGTAACAGGCAAATTTTCCTCGAGAATACATGCCATAATGGTCAAATTTTTGAAAAATTGACCAAAATTCATAGTGGAGTTGAAATTTCATGACCGCGAATTGACATTTGACAACCAGGTGAAATTAACTTGTAATTTGTGATTGTGAAGAAAGAATAGCGGCCGCGAATTATGAGTCAGTAAGGATAAGAATTGAAAAAACCAAATTTAGAAAAATGAAAAATTATGATCCATAAGAAAATACATACATTGATATCACAAATCAACAAATACCAATATTCAAAGCAGTATCACATAAGATCAAGAATTTTCACTTTAGGAAGCTTCCATCAAGCATTCCTAATTCTCTCTTAATGAAGTTCATCTTTTCTTCATTTAGAGGTTTGGTGAAAATATCTGCAAGTTGATGATTTGTGTCAATAAATTCCAACATAACATCACCTTTTTGCACATGATCTCTAAGAAAATGATGTCTAATATCTTTGTGCTTGCTCCAAGAGTGTTGAATGGGATTTTTAGAAAGATTAATAGCACTTGTGTTATCACATTTAATGGGAATGTGATCAACTACTTTGCCAAAATCCTTGAATTGTTGTTTCATCTAAAGAACTTGGGTGCAACAATAACACGCCGCCACATACTCGGCTTCCGTGTTGGATAAGACAACCGATACTTGCTTTTTACTAAACCAAGAAACTAGATATTCACCTATAAATTGGCAAGACTCGAAAATGCTTTTTCTATCTAATAAACTGCCTGCGTAATCGGCATCCGAATACCCTACAAGGCTAAAAGAAGAATCCATAGGATACCATAATCCTAAGTGTATAGTGCCATGCAAATACTTAAAGATCCTTTTAACAGCATTCAAATAAGATTCTCTAGGAGAGGATTGGAACCTAGCACACATGCAAATACTAAACATGATATCCGACCTAGAAGCAGTAAGATAAAGTAGAGATCCGATCATACCTCGATATCTCTTTTCATCTACCACCTTACCTGATTCATCCATATATAGCTTGATGGTACCACTCATCGAAGTTTTAGCTACCTTGCAACCATCCATGCTAAATTTCTTTAGTATCTCCTTTGTGTACTTGGCTTAGTCAATGAAGATCCCTCCCTTGGATTGCTTGATTTGTAGACCGAGAAAGAACTTGGGCTCTCCCATCATGCTCATTTCAAATTCTCGAGTCATACACTTAGCAAATTCTTCACAAAGAGATTCATTAGTAGCACTAAAAATGATATCATCAACATAAATTTGAACAATTAATGTATCATGCTTGTGCTTTTTGACAAAAAGGGTGGTGTCCACCTTTCCTTTCTCAAAATAATTTTAAACTAAGCCTTTCATACCAAGCTTTTGGAGGTTGGTTCAATCCATATAAGACTTTGTTCAATTTGAAAACATGGTTTGGAAAACAATGAGACTCAAAACTAGAAGGTTGTTCAACATAGACTTCCTCCTCTATAATGCCATTCAAAAAAGCACTTTTCACATCCATTTGAAAAAGTTTGAAATTCATATGACATGTAAATTCTAAGAGAATCCTAATGGCCTCTAATCTTGCTATGAGAGCAAAGGTTTCATCATAATCTATGGTTTCCTCTTGGTTGTATCCCTTGGCATCCAATTTAGCTTTATTTCTAGTAATGAAACCTTGCTCATCTAACTTGTTCCTAAATACCCACTTATAACCTATAATTGGGTGTTCTTTAGGCCTACGGACAAGTTCCCATACCTTGTTTCTCTCAAATTGATTTAGTTCTTCTTGCATAGCAAATACCCAACTCTCATCATCAAGAGCTTCATTAATTGATTTTGGCTCAAGTTGAGAAACAAATGCAAGATTATTATCTAAATGATGAAGTTGAGATCTAGTACTTACACCCTTAGATGTATCACTAATGATCAAGTCTTTAGAGTGATACTTGAAAAATCTCTAATCTTTAGGTAGATCTTGGCTTGGCTCTACTTGTTGTTGATGATTTTAGTCTTCATCATCAAATCTTGATGAATCACCTTCTTCTTTATCTTTATCAGCTCTTCTTATAGAATCATCCAATTCCAGCTTTTCAAGATCATCAACAAAAATACCTTTCCGAAGATAAAGTTTACTAGATTCAGTAAAAACAACATTCATATATTCTTCAACTACCATTGAATTTTTGTTAAAGACTCTATATGCTTTGCTTGTGATGGAATAACCTAAGAAGATTTCTTCATTGGTCTTGAAGTCAAATTTCCTAAGATTGTCCTTGGTGTTCAAAATATAGCATTTACATCCAAACACTCTAAGGTATGATATCTTGGGTTTTCTACTATTCTATAGCTCATAAGAAGTTTCATTGAGAATGGGTCTTTTAAAAACTCTATTTGCAATATAACATGTAGTGTTAATGGTTTCAGTCCAAAAGTAATTTGGTAGAGAATACTCATTGAGCATTGTTCTAGCCATTTCCACCAATGTTCTGTTTTTTCTCTCTATAATACCATTTTATTGCGGTGTTCTAGGAGCTGAAAATTATGAAAAACTTTATTCTCCATGTAATAATTTTCAAAATACTTATTTTGAAATTTCTTTCCATGGTCACTTCTAATAAAAGATATGAAGTAACCTTTTTCATTTTGAACCCTTTTTGCAAAGTTTTTAGAAGCATCAAATGAATTATTCTTATGAGCTAAAAAGGATACCCAAGTAAACCTAGAGTAGTCATTTACAAGGACTAGTGCATAGTGTTTTCCACCTAGGCTAACACTCCTAATGGGTCCTATCAAGTCCATATGGATAAGTTGAAGAGGTCTAGTTGAACTTACAACATTTTTGGATTTGTGAAAGGCATGGTGTTGCTTCCCCATTTGGCATGGACCACATGTCTTGTCTTTGGAGAAATTAAGCTTTGGAAGTCCTTCCACTAGCTTTTCTTTAGATAGGCTTTGAAAAAGATCTATGTTTGCATGTCCAAGCCTTTTATGCCACAACCAAGCTTCATTGCTCAAAGACATAAGACACTTAAAAGATTGGTTAGCCAAATTGTCTAAGTCAATTGAGTAGGTATTTCATTTCCTTTCAGCCTTGAAAATAACCTCATCATCCATTAAAGTAGTGACTCGACATTCCCTAGGATCAAAGGTGACTTTGTTACTTTTGTCATACAATTGACTTACACTTAACAAATTGTATTGTAAGCCACTAACTAAAAGAAAATTATCAATTAAAGAACATCCATTCTTACCAATGGTTCCAATGGCAATTACCTTACCCTTGGCATTGTTACCAAATGTGACATCTCCACCTTCTTTCTCTTTCAATGTCGTGAATAGCTTTCTATTTCTAGTCATATGCTTGGAACATCCAGTATTCACATGACAATTGCTTGATTTGGTGGTTGCCACATTCCCCTACACAATAATAGTAAGTTACCTTTTCTTAGGTACCTAAGCATACTTGGGTCTTTAGGGGTTAGAAAATAAAGGGTCCTCTAATTTGAGGTGAGCCTTCCTAATATAGCAATGAATATTAATATGTCCAAATCTCATGCAATAATGGCAATGGAGTTTAGACTTAGGAGTCTTTCTCCTTTGCACGAATTTAGTGTGAATAAGAGGCCTTTTCATACCTTGGTCATATGAATGCATGCATGAACATGTATGATGAGTGGGAGTAGAGAATTGATTATGAGAGTGACCATGCTTTTTCTTGTAAATGTAGGCATGGTTAGCTCTTTGAGTCTTGGCTCTAGAGCTTGGGAGAGCCTTCCTTTTGTCCTTAGGCTTAGGAGGCTTAGTGCTAGGAGCACTTTTCTTCCTAATTACCTCAATGCTTGATGTTTGAGATTCTGAAGATCTAACAAATGTGGTATAAGATGATGAGGAGGCTCTGTTGAAGCCTAAACCATGTCTAACTAGTGGTGGTATTTATGACACAATCAATATGTTCAAGGCTTCTTTTTCTTTATGGAACTTAGAGATTGAGTTTCTAAGCTTAATGACTTCTCCTTTAAGAGTGTCATTCTCCTTTCTTAATGAAGCCATTGAATAAGATGATGTGGAAAGTTTTTCTACTGATTTTTTGAGTTCTTCATGAGAAGTCCTCAACTCATTTACAAGATCACTAAGAGTCTTGTATTCATCTTCTAATTTTGAACACCGTTTCTTATAAGTTTTTACTTGTGACTTGTATTTGTCACACCTCATGGTTAAAGCCTCTAGAAGCTCTTCATCTATCCCATCAATTTCAAAATTAGAATGAGAATGGGAAGAAGTAATTACCTCATTTGTAGAGTCTTCTTGTGCCATGAAACAAATTTTGGCAACCTCTCCTTCTTCCTCTTCTTCACTTGAGCTACCGTCCTAAGTGGCTGAAAAACTCTTCTTCTTCTCATTGTCCCATTTCTTCTTCTTCTATAATTTGGGACACTCATGCTTGATGTGGTCTTGCTTGCCACATTCATAGCAATTGACATCGTTGGATTTCTCTCTTGGACTAGGAGTTGTCTTCTTAAAGCCTTTTCTTTCCTTTCTTATTTTGATCAACTCCTTTATCCTTTTTGAAAGCATTGCTAGCTCCTCTTCTTCCTTGTCACTTTCTTCATCACTTGAGGCGATCTCTACCTCCTTCTCTTTTATTGAAGCTTTAAGAGCTATGGTTTTTCTCTCTTTTTTGATTTATCTCCTTAGCCTCTTAGCTTCTTCATTTGCTCATCTTTTTGTAAGGCCAACTCATGAGTCAAGAGTTTGCCTATCAACATGTCGGTTGGAACCTTTCCAATCTCCG
>CATIWR010073344.1:0-23995 GCA_949677035.1 Omphalea diandra | reverse complement strand
ATTGAAGATGCAAACATTGAATCCCTTTTTTTTTTTTTTTTTTTTTTTTTTTTTTTAATGAGTATGTTTAAACAAAAAGGGTTTTTGCAAAAAAAAAATGTTTTTCCAAAGAAATTGAAAATTTACAAGAATATAATATTCTGTGTAATAATATTTTTTTATGGCAAAAAACATTTTTTAGTAAAAAACATAATTAAAAAAAAAAAAAAAAAAAAAAAAAAAAAAAAAGGGATTCAATGTTTGCATCTTCAATATCAACTACAGTAGAAATCAAAATTTGTTGGATCATTTTTGTAGCATGTTTTGTCTTATTTGGACAATTTTTTGTGTAATGACCTTTCTTGACATAAAGATTACATTTATTATATTTCTTTTTTCCTTTGTATTTCTATTTTATGAAGAATGCCATTTTTTTTATGAAGATCTCTTAAAGCCATGACCTATTGTCTTAAAGTAATGCTTTTTTAAAAAAAGAAAGGCAATAACAATTTTTTAGTTCACCATCACATTTGACAAGTAAATTAGGTTGTTTGCATGACATCTTGAAAGATGAATCTTTTTACCTATTCATCATTTGGACTATTAACTTTATGTGTTCTCAAAGTGTCTCTAATGCTTACAACATTATTCGATAAATTTCTCCAAGGGAAAGGTCATTGATTTGTTGTCTTTCTATTGAGTTAGACTCATCAGGGATGTAGACAAAGTCTCAAGGAGTGAGGCTATAAAAGCTCGCTTCGAATTGGGATTATAAAAATTGTAGAGATGATGAAATTTCTTAGACATCCGCTGGAAGTTAAGATCTAAATCTTTTTTTTTTTTTTTTTGGCTTTTGTAAAAAGCATCATCTCATTTTGAAATAATCCTTAAAGGTTATTTCAGGATCATCTTAGACTTTTCCCATGAACTCATAATGGATTATGACTAAGAAATCAATGACATTATTTATTACCACTAACTGAAGCTTGGAATATTCACTAAGACCAATGTACTAGTCGTGCAATTTTCCTATCACTCTGGTTACAAATTCTTCAAGTGCTTTTTTGAGGGTCACTTTAAGCCATTTTAATTGATTCTTAATCCAAGCTGGAATTCTTGGATTTTATCTTTGTAACTAGCCAGGAAAATATTATCAAAAGTAAACCATTGTCTTTCAGAACCAAAAACATATGGCCTACAAAATGCTGGGGAATCTGTGTCCATTTCATATGTTGGATCGATAGTATAAGAAGGATTAGTTAAAGATTTTTATGGTCCTAGGGGTGGGTTTACCATAAATTATGAAGGCAAGTTTTCATCATTTTCATAAACAGTATCTATTTCATTTGAAGGCCCTGATTCTGATGAAGAGTTTGAAAATCTTATTTGCCTTGTGAAAGAATGAACCACTGAAAAGGATGGTACTGCAGGTATAACATGGTCTAGAAAGGTAATGATTTAGTTCATCATCATATTTTTTAGGGGGGTTCTTGTATCTTAAAAGGTGGTTTTCAATGGACTCCATAGAGGAGGACATTTGCATTAAAGTATGGGTTTCTAGCTTGACTGTAGTTTCAAGGATAGTAAAAAAATTTACTGACTTTAATTTTTTATTAAAATAATTAGTAGCTAGCCCCATTTGTTTAAGCTCATTAGTGGTATGAATGCACAGGGGTGTTGGTGCAATTTGGTATGGTGAAAAAAATGGGAATTATTAGAGAGGGTGGTTCAAAAGGATCAAAGAGTATGGGAACCAAAGTTTTCCTTTTCATGTCCTTTTCAATCTGAGAGAGTTAATCTTTAAGCTTCAGAATTTTTGTAGCCTTTTTGTTGAAATTAGCATAATGTTTTTCTTTTGCATAATCATTCTCATTATATTGTGATGTCTCTTTTCAATGTATGACTGCAATTGAAGCATGAGAGAGTAAACATCTTTTTGGTGTCTTGAGAGTCTGAAACTCATTTGATGGACTTGAATAAAGACTTGTTCTACCTTCGTCTCTATTTTTTTAGAAGACAATTTTGTGCTTATGTGTTTTCTAATTACCAATTTAGAACTACCTCAACCAAACTGATTATGAGAGGTTATCCATAAGAGTTATTCTTAAAAAATAGGTAAGTTCTTTCTTCCATGATAGGAAAGAGCTAATGTGATTGCATTGAAATAAATATGAGTGTAACCCTGAGAGGTCCAATGTTGGAGAAACACTAAAGGGATCTCCAAAGAAATGAACTGTTCCTCACCAATAGTTCATACTATGCACTAGTCAAAGTTGGTAGTTCATACTGTGCACTAGTCAAAGTTGGAAGACTGAACATACTCTTTATTGATTTTAGAGGGTTGTTTGATAGACTAAGTCTAAGATCATTTTTGTTTGGAAAAGGCATCATAAGGATTTAAAAAAAGAGCAGTGGTGTCTTGAATCTTTTATGAGTCTAGGATATGGCTTAACTCATATAAGAAGTGTATGGTTCATTAAAAGGTGAGAGAATGAGGAAAGGTAATAGTCAGTTAAGTGGTAGATGTATATTGAAAGGATGAGGTTTTTGAAGTGAAAGTTTCCATGGAGATGATGAGTAGCCTTTAGCTCACTTTAGCATTGATATCATTATACACACAACAAGAACACAATTATGACTATTGTTAATTTTTTGATATTATAAGAGTCCTTTCTTAAGCACTTATTCCCTAAAAGGGACAAAATCCAAAGTGAAGTGTCAATCGCGACCATGTATTCTTGTCTCGACCGTGACTTGACTCTAGCAAGCATTAAATACAGGATTTACCACCATAACTTAGAGATTTACACATAGTTTTATTTGTAATGGTTATTTGGTGGTCGAACTCTATAAATACTCCACCAAATAGCTTTAAATGCAAAAGGATAGACATTTATTGTGTCTAAACTCTTGCACTTTTAATTCTCAAAGCTTAAAGTCATTATTTCTTTAACTTAGGTTGTTGAAGGTTTGGTGTGAGCCTTAAACATTTTAGGTTAGGTTAAAAGTGAGCCTAAGTGAGAAAAACTCTATGTAAGGTTATGTGTGAGCTAATAAACACAAGTGTAATTGTAGTTTGGTATGAGATTAAACACTAAGTTTAGTGTAAGCTTGTAAAACACTACAGTGAGTGAGTAAAATACCCAATTGATGAATTAATGTCTAGACGTAGGATTTTTTAACAACCAATCCACTATAAAATTTTATGTGTTTATTCTTTTTTTTCCTTTCCATAATCATTAATTTACTTATTCTCCCTCTAAAAGTTGACACTAACCACAAATTCAACCCCCTTTTTTAATGCACAAGAGCCAACTAATGGTACCAGAGAATAAGTCTCAAAGCTTGTCTTGAATGCTTTGGTAAAGATCATGGCACAAGAAAGAATCCACACTCACCTTAAGTCATTCTTTGATGGGTCTGACTATACTCATTGGAAGTATAGAATGGAGATTTATCTTGACAGTGATGTCATGGATCTTTAGGATGTATTAGCAAAGGAATGAAAGCCACCCATTAGTGTAGTGGATGGAAGTGAGGAGTTACTCCCTAAAGAAGAATGGGTTCAGGCCTATAAAAAGGCAAATGGGAAGAACCAAAGGATAATGGCAATCATCGTGAGCTCTCTCTCCAGAGAGGAATGTGAAAGAGTTCAACATTGTCACACTGCTCATGGCGCATGAAAGGCCTTGGAGAACTACAATGAAGGCATAATACAAGTCAAGTCTATAAGGTTATAAATGTATGTGATTGAGTATGAACTTTTCATGATGAAGGAGAATGAGAGTATTACCAATATGACAAATAGTCTACTTGCCATTATCAACAACATGAAGAAATATGGGAGAACTCTCGCTAATTATAAGGCTCTCGCTAATTATGAGGCAAACACCAAAATTCTTAAAATGCTTCCTTTGAAAAAGTCTGGAGCTAGGGTATGTATCATTAAAAAGTCTAATAAAGACATTGGTAAAGTACCTACTAATGTCCTCATTGGAAAGCTTCTTATACATGAGATGGCTATCAAGAAGGATGAGAGAATGAAGAAGAAGATAGGACTAGGAGATAAAGGAGAAAAGAAAGCTCTTACTCTCAAGTCCTCTATCAAAGATAAAGAGGTAAAGGTAATCTCAAGTTATAGTGATAAAAGTGAGAAAGAAAAAGAAAAGTTTGTCATGTCTTCAAAGATGTCTAAAGAGCTCATGAAAAGAAGAAAAGAAAGAAGAAATCTCAAACATTATCTAACTCTAAAGAAAAAAAATAATAATAATGTGACTTGCTTTAGGTGTGGTAAGCAAGGTCATATCAAGTCTGATTATCCTAAGCTCAATAAGAAAAAGAAGTAGGAAAGGAGTTTCAAGGCAAGTTAGGATGATGACTCTAGTGAAGAGAAGGAAGACGATGAAGTTGCTAAGTTTTGCTTCATGGGTCAAGAGGACTCCTCTAATGAAAAAATCACTTTTTTCGTTCTTGTGATAATGTTGATTATTTTGATGATGAAGATGATGAGCTTTTGAAGCCATGTCATTGAGATGTAATAAGTATAAATCTAAAATGAAAATTTATAAGAAAAATGTTCTAAACTTGAGGATGATATCAAAAGTTTGAAAGATCATGTTTCTAGCTTAAGGACCACAAATGAAGAACTCAAGAAATCTTTATAGCAACTTTATAAAACTTCTTTAAGTTATTCTTTAAGAAAAGAAAATGACACTTAAAAAAATAAGATTATTGAACTAAGAAATTTCATCATAAAATTTCACAAAGGGAAGGAAGTTTTAGATACACTCATTGTATCTCAAAGACCACCCCTTGTGAGACATGGTCTTAGTTTTAATGGAGATTCCATGTCCACATCTTCTCCTCTTACTTTCATTAGAGTTTTCACCCCTCAAACCTCTAGTATAGAGGTGGTTAGGAAGAAGAGTGCTCCAAGCACTAAGTCTCACATGCATATAGGTAATAGTAATTCATCATAAAGCTCTAAGGCTAAGTCTCCAAAAGCTAATCATGCATTTATGTATCAAAAGAGGCATGCATAAAGACACACACCTCTTACTCCTCGCCATACATGTTATTGCATGCATTCACATAACCATGGTATAAGAAGGCTCCCTACTCATACCAAGATAGTGCAAAGGAGAAAGACTCACAAGTCTAAACTCTAATGCCATTGTTGTATGAAATATGGGCATATTAATGTGTTTTTTTACATTAGGAGGGCTCCCCTCTAACTTGAGGATCTTTCTAAGCCTAATCCCCTAGGACATAAATATGCTTGGGTACCTAAACAAAGATGAATTTGTTATTATTTTGTAGGAATGTTTGGAAGTTACTAAGGAAGATAATGATTGGCATATGGATAGTGTTACTCAAAGCACATGACTGTATACAAGAACCTATTTACATCAATTAAAGAAAAGGATAGTGACAATATGACATTTGAAAATAATGCCAAGGGTAAGATAATTGCTATTAGTGTGATTAGTAAGAAAGGTTGTCCCCTTATTGATAATGTCCTTTTGATCGATGGTTTGTAAAATAATTTATTGAGTGGAAGTCAACTATGTGATAAGGGTAACAAAGTTACCTTTTGACTCTAGAGAATGACTTGTCATTACTTTGGTAGATGAGAATGTAGTCTTTTAAGGATGAAAGGCAAGACAATACCTACATAATTGACTTAGACAACTTATCTAACCAATCTTTTAAGTTGGCTTTGGCATAGAAAAATTGGGCATGCAAGCATGGAGCTTTTACAAAGTTTATCTAATAAAGAACTTGTGAAAGGTCTTCCTAAGCTAAAGTTGATCAAAGACAAGACATGTGGACCTTGTAAAATGGGGAAGCAATACCAAGCATCTTATAAGGCAAAAAATTATTGTAAGTACCTCTAGACTTCTTCAACTCATTCTCCTAGACTTAGTTGGACCCACTAGGAATGCTAGCTTTAGAGGTAAATATTATGCATTTGTCCTAGTTGATGACTACTCTAGGTTCACTTAGGTTAGTTTCTTAGCTTATAAGAGTGATGTTTTTTATGCTTCCAAAAGCTTTATAATACATGTTCAAAATGAAAATGGTCACTTAATTTCTTCTATTAGAAGTGACCATGGAAAATAATTTCAAAATGAGCTTTTTAAAAATTATTATTTAGAGAATAGGATTTCACATAATTTTTTTACTCCTAAAACACCACAACAAAATAGTGTTTTAAAAGACTCATTCTAAAAAAAAAACATTTTATGAGCCATGAAATTAAAGAAAGCCCAAGCTTTCATACTTTAGAATCTTTGGATGCAAATGTTATATCTTGAATACCAAGGACAACCATGAAAATTTTGCCTTTAAAATTGATGAGGCATATTTTTAGGTTATTCCACCACTAGCAAGGCTTATAGGGTCTTTAATAAAAAGTCCATGGTGGTTGAAGAGTTCATGAATGTTGTGTTTGATGAGTCTAGTAAGCTTGATCTTGAGAAAGGTTATCTTGTTAAGGATATTGTAGGTGATTTTAAGAAGCTTGAACTTAACTCAATTCTAAAGGAAAGTGTGGTTGAAATTGAAGAGCAGGAGACACCTCAAAAATAAGGATAAGTGCAACCCCAACAAGAGTAGAGCCAAGCTCAATGACTACCCAAGGATTAAAGGTACTTCAAGAATCATCCAAAGGAGTTTATCATTGGTAAGAATAACCTAAAAATTTGATAATCTCCAAATTTGAACACATGGTTAAGTAAACCATGAGATTCAAAATTAGGAAATTGCTCCTAGGCCAAAGGATCACCTGATTATTGGTTGCAAATGGGTGTTTAGGAACAAATTAGATGAGCAAGGTTCTATCATTAGGAACAAGGCTAGATTAGTTGTTAAAGGGTATAACCAAAAAGAAGGCATAAACTATGATGAAACTTTTACCTCCATTGCAAGGTTAAAGGGCATTAGAATTCTTTTAGCATATACATGACACAAGAATTTTAAGATTTTTCAAATGGATCTTAAAAGTGCTTTTTTAAATGGTTTTATTACAGAGAAAGTCATATGGAACAACCTCCTAATTTTGAATCTCATGATCTACCAAACCATGTGTTCAAATTAACTAAAGTCCTTAACGGTTTAAACCAAGCCCTTAAAGCTTGGTATAAAAGGCTTAGTTCATTTCTTTAAAAAATGGATTTTAAAAAGGCAATATTGACACAACTTTATTTATTAAAAGGCATGGCAATGACACTTTAATTATTTAAATTTTATGTTAATAATATTATATTTAGTAGCTACTAATGAGTCTCTTTGTGAAGAGTTTGCAAAGTGTATGACTAGGGAATTTGAGATAAGCATGATAGGTGAGCTCAAATTCTTCCTTAGTCTTCAAATCAAGCAAAGCAAAGAGGGCATCTTTATCAACCAATCCAAATATACAAAAGAGTTATCTAAAGGTTTGGGATGGATGTATGCAAATTAGCAAAAACACTAATGAGTGCATCAATCAAACTTGACAAGGATGAATCGGGTAAGTCTATGAATAAGAAAAGGTATAAATGTATAATTGGCTTTCTATTCTACCTTATCGCTTCTATACCAGATACAATGTACAGTGTTTGCATATGTTTCATTTTTAATCTTGTCCTAAAGAATCTCATTTAAATGCAATTAAAAGAATTTTAAAATATTTGCATGATACTTTGCATTTAGGATTGTGGTATCTTAGGAATTCATCTTTTGTCCTTATTGGGAGTTTGGATGCAGATTTTATTGATAGTTTATTGGATAGAAAGATCACTTCTGAAACTTGCCAATTTATTAGTGAGTGTTTAGTTTCTTAGTTTAGTAAGAAATAAGTTTTAGTTGCCTTATCCACTGTAGAAGAGGAATATATGGCGGTGGGTTGTTATTGCACCTAAGTTTTTTGGATGAAACAACAACTCAAGGATTATGGCAAAGATGATGATCACATTCCCAACAAATGTGACAACACTAGTGCTATCAATCTTTCAATGAATCTTATCCAACACTCAAGAAGCAAACACATTGACATTAGACATCATTTTCTAGAGAACATATGCAAATGACAATGTGGTTTAAGAATGCACTGACACTCACAACCAATTAGCCAATATCTTCATTAAACCACTTAATGAAGAAAGGATGAACTTCATCAAGAGGGAACTAGGGATGCTTGATGGAAGCTCTCTAGGGGGAAGATGGGTCTCCTTATATGCATTGATTATTTGATTAATATTGATTTGCTTGAAATAGTTTATTATTGCTTTGATATATTGCTTTTATGTTATAGATGATTTAATTCAAATTGCAATTAAGTTATTCTATATTTAATTGCTTGAATTAATCATCCACATATCAAATTGATCACTTAATAATTGGGCCATTTGTGAAAATTTTATTTTCAAGCTTGTTTCAAAATTGGTATGTAAATTACGAATAAAACCACAGTTCACAATCGAGATTTATAAGCCATTTTTTATTTTCAAATCTTTTGAATTTCACACTTGCAATTTACAATCGCCACTATGATATTTTAAATCCTTTTAAGTTCTAGCCACTTTCTTTGTACCTTTTAGAGGAGAATTTGTTCATTACTCACATTTTTTGTATTTCATAGTCACAACCTAGTTGTAGTGGTTGCGAATTACATGTAACTACTGGATAATAATCATTTGACTTCCAAACGGTACAACTCTAGCATGTAATGCATAAATGATTATTTTTAGTTATTTTTCACCTTCTTTTCAGCCAATTTAAACCCCTCAAATACTATTCCTTTCATTATTTGCTTTTTTTCTTACCTCTTTTCATCTTACTTTCTTAATCTCTATACTTTTCTTCCATTCTTCTATACCTTCTTTCATCATCATTTTCATGGCACCAAGCAAGCCTCCAACAAGAAGTGAAAAAGGCAAAGGCATTGCCCAAACCTCTTCTTATCAACCCCCTCATCAACGCCTTATGAAAGGACCAATAAAGAGGAAAAGAAAAGGTATAAGGCAAAGAAGAAGAAAATAATCACTCCAAATAAGATTCCTCCTAATTTCTTCTTGAGACCTTGGAACTTTATAGTGAAATCAAAGCCTTCCTATCAAACCTAGGATGGTTGGAGTTCATCTTTAGAGATAAGCTAGGGTACAAAAAAGTAGTTAAAGAATTCATATGCATAATGGAAATGAGCAAGTGCACCAAATCTGTTGTAAGTATGTATGGGGCTCTCATTCAGATACTTTGGTGACCCTTACTATATTGCCTTTCCTTAAATTTTCTCTTATTCAATTTTCAAATCACCGATAATTTTCCCTTTAACCGTTCCTCCCTTTATCTTGACTTTATTGATTTTTGGCACCAAATCTCAATTAAGATGTTCCATGACCTAAAAAATCTCTAGCCAAAAACATTAGGAACCTTCCCTTTTAGCTTTTTCTAGAATCATCACCTTCTCCATCAATGCAACGGGTGATGGAAATGAAAAACTCTCCCAAAAAGATTTGTCATTTCTCCACTACTTGATTGAGAACAAACCAATTCAAATAGGACACTACTTCATTGATCAACTTGCCTAGATGAGCCTCTCTAAAAAAAGCCAATTTCTTTTTCCCTCTTATATCACTGTTATATATAGATTTATGGGAGCACTACAACCTGAAAATGAGGCCTTTTTAAACAAAGTCTACCTCCCTAGTAAAAATTTTCTTGACCTTAACTATTTAGTAAATGTCAAAGTTATTAAGGTCAATACATATGAGTACTTGCTAGGTGAACAAGGTGTAACACTACAACAAACTTCTTAAGCCTAAAAAAGGAGCAAACTTATTGTTGAAGAAGGCCAACTAGAAGGATAACAAGAAGAGGCCCCTAGAGAACAAAAGGTATAAATTTGAGTTTCCCCTCCTTATTTATATAAAGTTTCCTCTATCGACAAGATTTCTAAATAATTGGGAAAGGTCCTTAAGAAGCTCAACTTCCTTTATCATCTCTATGGTGAAATTGTAGAGATTTAAGAAAAGCTTAGCCCTGACCATATTACCTACCAGATGTTGAGGAATTGAACACTGAAAAAGATGAAAAAAAGGAAGATGGCAACAATTCATGAGGAGGCAATGGGGATCATGATGAAGAAAAAGAACAAAAACAAAAAGATGATGAAGTTGGCAATGATGATAATGATATTTTCCCTACTTTCTAGTTTCAAAGAGACGTTGCAGATCATAGCTCATTAAATCCTTGAGACATGTTTGACAGATTCTGCATTTAATGCTTGTCAGGATGAAATCGCGGTTGCTACTGCCTTTCGCGGTCGCGAAATCCAAATTCTTCAAGCGAAACCCCGTTTGTTTCTAACGGCTAGTCCACGTGGCATCTTCTTATTTGTTTACACGGAAAATATAAGTGAATGACTAGTGATGGACAACAACAAGAACATGGTGGTGGAGTTGGTTTCCGTCACTAATCTATAGTTAATGTTGGTACAATTTTATGGCAAGAAATTTTGCGAAGGAATGATAAGATATTAATGAGGAGTTGATTTAGCAACAAACTTTCTATTCATCGCTATTATGAAACTAGCTTAGTAGCGATGAAGTTAGTTTGCTGCTAAGTGGATAAGTGAAACAACTTTCATTTTACATATGCATAGTGACAAATTTAATCCATCAAAAATGTTAACGATGCGCTTGATCTATCGCTAAGTTTATAAGTGAAATGGTTGCGTTTCACTTACTTTTAGTTATGGACTTAGCGACAGATATGTCCGTCACTAAGTTAGAATGTTAAAAGGGTGTCTTTCCTCTTCCCCTAGCACTATCTCCCTCAATCCCTCCTTCCCTGTTCCTCTCTTTCTCCCTTTTTCATTGTTTGTTGTTATTTCTTGATCCCTTTCCACTCTCTATTGTTGTTTCTTTCTTCCCTTCTCTATTCTCCTTTAAGATTTGCAATTTGTCTCATTCATTTTTGTTCACTCAGTTTCCCTTTTTCAATATTGGCTGCAACTTCAACTTTGGTTAGCATCAATTTAGTCACATTCTCTTCGATTCCATGTACGTGTCATATTTTTTATTGTTGATTATCTATTTGCTTTGTTTTTTTTTTTATATATATATTTATATGGTTTTGTTTGATTAATAGTGAATGATGAAAATTGTTAGGGTTTGTTTATGAAAAATGTGTACGCAAAGATATTAATAGAATCAAAAGAATAAATGGAAAAAAAACCAATGAAAAAAATAATGTAATTTTAGTATTGTATTCTAGTAAAGCTTTGTTTCTTTCGTCTTCTATCTATAATAGAGACCCAAATTAGTTTCAGCTTAAATTTTCAATCTTCCCGAGTCTATGTTGTCCGCTTAAATTCTTCCTGTTTTCTTGCGTTTTCCATTCTTCCCTCTATTGTCAATTGTACTTATAGCCTTCACAATTATTTACTTTATATTGACAGGGATAATTGTTGTTTTCTGTTTGCTTTTTTTTTTTCAGTGTTAGTACTCTAACAAAAACCATATCTTTTTTGTTTCTTTCGATTGCTTTGACAGTAAATGATATGTTATTTACTTTCTTTAATTAATTCTTGATTTGTTGATTGATGTGTCTTTTCTTTATTTTGAGTTTTGCTTGTTTATGATTATAAAAATTATAACTTATGTGCGAAATCTTGGTTATTTATTGGGTAATAATCTTCAAGAATTTATGTTATTGCCATTTTGGAGTTTTCAAGATTGATTTAGTGAACTTTATCCAGATAACAGATCGATTTTGGCTATTTAAATCTTGTGGGTCGGTTTATAGGTTCTTCTTCTTCATCTTCAATCTTGCTCTGGGTTTCAAAGTTCTTGGATTTTCTTTGAACTTGTTCTTGAGTTTTGTCTTGTCTAATTGAGATATTCCAGATTTGGGTAATGTTTTATGTTCTATTTTTTCAATTGAGTTTTTTGGTTTTGTTTTCGATAGGTATCGATTTTGATTTTGGAAACTTGCATATTCAAAGGGTATTGAAGATTCTGGTTATACTATTATTTTTTCCAATAAAAATCATTTTTTTGAAAATCACTATTAGTATTGTGCTCTTATACTTTCTTTTTCTATTTGATAAAAATTATTTATGTCTCTTTTTATCTCTCAAAATTTTATCTTTACTTCCTTTATTCTTTGTAGTAGGAGAGTTGAGTGAGAGAATCCAACAAAATGAGCACCTTTAAAAAGAGACTTCTTACGTTATTGCTTCATAAACATATTTATTGTTCGTAGTGGATTTCGAGGCCTATCTACTTGATGCTAAATCTAAACTTTCGTGACCTTTTTGTTTCTTCACTCCCCCTTCCAATGTTTTCCATGCAATAAATCTTTCTCATAAATTTTGAAATTTGATGGAAAAAGCAAGTGGCTCCTTAACTTTTAAAGTCTATTTTAGTTGGAAAGAGTCATTGATCATTGTTGGCTTTATTTTGGGAGCTATTTTACATATTAAATGGGTGTAAGCAATCAAAAATCATATATACATATAATTATTCTCTACTTAGCAATTACTTTTTCCAATGGTATTCTTTATTGCAAATATGAGACTTAGTAATACCTGGCGATTTGAATGTTTAAATCCCCTGATGTAAGTTCTTTAACAAGATTTTTTATGGAATAGAAAATTATAGAAATGTTACTTGAGATGAAATGATAGATCTAAGGATGAGAATTATCATTATTCTATTTGTTTCTGATTATTTGCCTTTAAATTGTCTTATATTTAAAGAATGTTTATTAACAAAAATATAATTATAAAATAAATTAATATTAAAATTATAAATTTTATCAATTTACTAAGTTTGCAAATGTGTTTGAACATAATCAAAAGATTAGCAAATCAAATTTAAATAATAAATTCAAGTTTCAATTTTAAACTTGATTTAATCTCAAGTTTGAAATAAAATAAATAAATCAAGTTTGAGAATGAACAAATTTGGCTTTGCTCCACTGGATCATAGTCCTATTTGATTTTAAAAGATTTATTTTCAAGAAGTTGTTATTTCTTAAAAGTAAAATTTTTATGTATTTAGTTTGTATATTTTTATATAGGAAATATAAATATTTTATTTTTAATTCATTCATTAACTTTCAAAGTATATGAGACTTAATTTATCTTTCAAATCCAATATTTTGAGCTAAATTCAAGCTCTTTACAAATGCATCTTTGTTGGTCTTTCAGTTGTGTGCTTAGGCGCTCGCAGATTTGTTAGTTGATTGCATTTTTATTTGGATACTTTTTATAACCACTAGGTATATGCCATTATTATAAGTATTTATTTATTAGAATTTATTATTTATTGTGATTTGTCAGGCACTTGTGACCCAAAAAAAGTTGGAGGGTGAAAGATTTACTGAAAAACTGTAGAAGTGTGAGTTGGATTGTTTAATTTTTATTGTTTGTGAATGATTTGTAATAAGTGTTATTATTGTTTGCCTATTAATTCTACTTATGATTTGATTGTATAATGCTTGTGTATTATAAAACATTTATCTAAATGCTAGTGGATTATTAGGTAATTTTATTTTTATACTTAATGATTGATGTTAGATGTGTGGTTGTCAAGTATTTGGTGACCCGAGAAGAACTGGGGGCAACCGATTTACTAAGAAACTGTAAAAGTGTAAATTAAATTATTTAATTTTTATTGTTTGTGAAGATTTGTAATAAGTGCTATTATTATTTGTCTATTAATTTTACTTGTGATTTGATCGTATAATACTTTTGTGTATCATAAAACTTTTATCTAAATGATAGTGGATTATTAGGAAATTTTATTTTTATACTTAATGAATGATATTAGATGTGTGATTTGTTGGGTATTTGGTGATCCGAGAAGAATTGGGGAAGAAGGATTTAATGAGGAACTATAGTAGTGTCTATTTTATTTTATTTTATTTATGTTTGTTGTTTATGTTGGCTCAAAATATGTGTTATTAATTCCTTTTTAGTCCTAAGATATTCTAAAAGACACAAAGTGCTTAATATTTCTTTTTGGAATTCATAATCGTAAAAGAAACGAATACTATGATCATAAAAAAACACAAAGTATATAAAGAAATTAAAAATGAAAGAGCCATAAAGATAAAGAATATATTAAACCTTTTTATAATTAACATTATGAGAAAAACGCAAGGTCAATGATATAACAAAAAAGAAAGTAATAGGATGATCATAAAAGACACAAAGAATATATAAGAAATAAAAAAAATGAAATTATCTAAATGATAGTTAAATGAAAAATCCTTTTATGAATAAGATAAAACTAAAACCATAAAAGTTTGATAATCCTAAAAAAGATTATCATAAAAGACACAAAATGAACATAAAGAAAAGATAAATTTGAAAGACGGTTAATTGAATAACCCGTTTTTAGAATAAGATAACCATAAATAGACAAAATTTGATAACCTTGAGTACGAAATACGACTGATCATAAAAGACACAATAAGATTCCAAAAGAATAAAATGAAATTACTTGAAAGAAAGAAAATTTAATAACCTTTGATAGAAATAAGATAAGTCAATAATACTCTAAGATAAAAATTTTAAGAATTCTAATTTTTAAGAAGTTGCACTTACCAACTCTCTTCTAATAAAGTACTTTTTATAGTCTCCTAATAAATTATACAATTTAATAATTTGTATTTTATGATAAGTATTCATTTTAAGCTTTGATTCAATTTTTTTACTTAGCTTCTTTTGATGCATAAGGTATGTATTTCTACCATAGCTATTTTATTTTTAAGTTTTGATGCTTTGTTGTTGTGATATATCTAGTATTTGATGACTTAAAGAAAATTGAAGGCGATCGATTTCTCAGATTTTGTAGAAGAAATATATAATGAAATAAGTGTTGATTCATAGATGACACTAAAATGGTGTAAATTGTATGAGTGAGTACTTATTTCATATCATGCATTATAAGAACTATAAGGAGACGCTGTCGAAATTTCTACATATTGATGAATATATTGTATCTATTCGTGGTCATCAGACATCACATTTTTGAATGAGTAGGTTTGGACCTATTAATATATAAATTGAGTTATAAGGAGTCATACTATAGTTTAAAGCAAATTTCATTTATATTTATTTTTTATGTATTGCTCATAAGAAGAAAAAATGACCCAATTTAGAATGGATGTATAAAGGCTTAAGGATGGTCTGCTGAACATATAGCTTATGAGTGGGATGAAAAATTTTATTGAATTTGTATGCAATCACCTAAAACTGAATGATGGAAACAAGATTAGGTGTCCGTGTAACCATCGTAGGTGTCAAAATTGCATATTTCTAGAAGTGCATAATGTGATGCTTTATTTATGCATAAATGGTTAATGTTCCTGATTGTTATACACGAAATCTGCATGGAGAAACCACAGAGGAAGATAATGCAAATGTTGTCCATGATTAAGCTGATGCAATAAAAAGGGTAGAATCATCAAATCCATACCAAATAATGGTATTAAATGCAGTAAATCCTTATTTTGATCCCAATGAAAAAGAGAAATCACTGAATCTTAAGGCTTAAAAGTTTTATGACATGCTTAGGGCTGCAAATGCAGACTTATATCCGAGTTCTACAAGGCATTCACAGTTATCGCTTGTTTTCTAATTTATTCACATGAAATCATAACACTATATGTCAGAATGAAGTTTCGATGACATGATTATAATAATGAAAAAGATTACATCAGATAATAGTTTGATATTTGATAACTTCTACAATACTAAGAAATTAGTGCAAGGTATGAGATTATCAGTAGAAAAGATTCATTGTTGTAACAATGATTACATGATCTATCGGTATGAAGACAGTGAATTGACCAATTGTAAGTTTTATGGTCATGCTCGATACAAGAGGCCTTGTAGCGAAGGTGGTAAAAGATGTGAAACACTTATTTCTTGTAAGAAGGTGCATTATTTTCCTTTAACCTTTGATTGCAAAGATTGTATGTATTAAAAGCAATAGCTACAGAAATGTGTTGGCATGTTGAGCATGAGGTTAGAGAGGGTGTCATGTTTCATTGCTCAAATTCTCTTGCTTGGAAGCATTTTAATCAAACACATCCAAATTTGTAGAAAAAACACAAAATGTTCTATTAGGCCTTTGCACAAATGGGTTTCAATCATTCGATCAATCGGGATAACAATATTTTTTACGACCCATAATTGTCACACTGTATAATTTGCCACCATTGTTATGTATGAAGGATGCCTAAATATTCTTATCGGTGGTAATATGTGGGCTAAGAAATCCTAAGGATAAAATGAATGTGTTTTTACATCCACTTATTACAGAACTTAAATAGTTATGGCATAAGGATGTGTCAATATATGATATTTTAAAGAAATAAAATTTTTAGATGCGAGCTACTCTTATATGGACAATAAGTGATTTTCCCATATATGCGATGTTGTTAGGGTGGAGTACTATTAGAAGATTAGTTTGTCCCTATTGCATGGAGAATTTTGATGCTTTTACTCTATCAAAGAGTGAAAAGCAGTCATGGTTTGGTAACTATAAAAAGTTTTTACCAGAAGATCATCCATATTGAAGGAACAAAATGTCATTCACTAAGAATATAACAGTGACCAAAGGTCCACTACCTGTCAAAACTAGAGTTGAGATATTGAACAAGATTAATCAATTAGGTCTTAAGAAAGTCAATGAACTAGATGTTGATGAGATAAATGGTCCACTATGTAGGACTCGTGGATGGGGGAAAAGAAGCATCTTTTAGGATTTGCCCTATTGGAGTGCAAACTTGATTCAACATAATTTAGATATAATGCACATTAAGAAGAATGTTATATGTTTAATACTATCAGAAATGTTGAAGGAAAGATGAAGAACACAAATAAATCTCAACATGCATTGAGTCAATATTGTCATCGCCTTGAGTTAGAACGAAATGCAGTAATGGGAAAATACCTTACAACTTACTATACATTAGATAAGCAGGGAAAAAAAGTCTTGTGTGAACGGGTAAAAAATCTTAGATTTTCTGATGGGCATATGTCAAATATGGCTAGATGCATGAACATGAAAAAATTAAAGTTGTTCGAGATGAAAAGCCATGATTGTCATGTATTCACGTAATAATTGATACCAATTGCATTTTGTGAACTACTGTCGGGTAATGTGTGGAAGGCCTTAACAAAATTAAGCCTTTTTTTTTTAAGGATTTAACTATTACTATCATAAGCATTGAGGACATGCAACGACTTAAGGAAGAGATACCTATCATTCTTTATAAGTTAGAGCTATATTTCCTTCATGCTTTTTTGACTCGGTGGAAGATCTTCTAGTTCACTTAGCTTATGAAGCAAGGATAACCAGTTTAGTGCAATATTAATGGATGTATCCTTTTGAGAGGTAATTAATAGTAGTTATTTATCGATTCTATAATTTATTTTGATTTGTGTACATACACTGTCTTATATGTATCAATATCGTAAGTACCTTCAAAGGCTGAAAAACAATGTGAGAAATAAAGCCAAAGTTGAAGGTTCAATATACAATGCATATTTAGTGGAAGAAGCATCATTATTTTGTTCCCACTATTTCAAGGATCATATAAACATGAGGCATCCAAAAGTGCCTTAGAACAATGACCGTTCTTGAGATGTGAGGGAAGAGCATGAAGGAAATCTTTCGATATTTACATATCTCGGTCATGCAGTTAGAAAGGAAAAAATGAGATTCATGATAGATCAAGAGTATAAGGCTGCTCAATGCTATATTTTATTGGATAGCATAGAAGTAAAACCATTCATTAAGTAAGTAGCAGATAAGTTTATTTATTTTCATATATTAATTTATTAAGTTCATGTGTATTTATTTTTTTTCCATTGTGAATTTAAGTTGACAAGTTAAAGCAACATCAACCACACATTACTTGTAATGAGTTGATCCTAAACTTGAAAATGAATTTACATCTTGGTTTAACAAATACGTGAGTATCAAGATTCCATTATTTATGTTTATATGCATGTGTATGCACATTGAAATTAAATTTGTTTGTTACTAAGTTGATGAGTATTTATTTTAAGCACATGATCCATCACATAACATCTCAAACAAATTCATAAAGGATTTAGCAAAAGGTCCATTGCGAATGGTGACGTGTTATCTAGGGTATTATGAAAATAAATTTAAATTTCACACTGAAAGACATGGTTCTCATACAACTACCATGAGCGATGGTGTTTGTATAAAAGTTACCAATTACAATGTAGATGAAAATGATTATTATGGTTGGTTAATTGAAGTTATGGAGTTAGAGTATCCAAAATTCCTAATTAAGAGAACCGTCTTATTCAAGCGTGATGGGTTTGATTCGATGCCTAACTTAGGTATTAAAGTTCATCTGAAATATAAACTTGTACAGGTGAATCATAAAAAAGTTTCAATAAGTATAAGCCATTTGTTCTGATAATGCAAACATACCAGTTTTATTATTATAGCTATGTTAGCTTAAAACACTATTCAAGCGATTGGTTGGTGATATGTAAAATTAAAGCTAAAGAAGAAGTTTAAATTCTAGAAATATCTATAAGAACTTCAATTTCTCATACAGTATCGACCTTCTAAGAGAATGATATAGATGCTCATACAATTACAATTGTGGATGATGAAGAATATGGATCATTGAATGATCCAAATGGTGAGTTTATTGAAATTGAAGATGACAATATTGAATTAGAAGATGATGGAGAGATAGAGTTGGAATAAGGTGATGATGATATAAAAACTAATGGGCAAGGGGATTTGTGCAATGATACTGATAGTAAAATTGATCAGAAGTACTTTATATATATATGATGTTTGTTTGTTTTTATTAATATGTTTATGGTAGTCATTTTTTTTTTGTTATGCATGTGTTATTAAAATGATCTATTTCTTAGTTATAGTTGTATATTTTTTTAGTTATTAGTACATATACATCATGAAGAGGAGGGGCGATGATACTATTAGACCCTTAAAGGGCGATAGATCTGGTTCAAACGCTTTTAGGTGAGGGATAATGGGGCAAGGTTCGCAAAATTCATCCTTTGTTCCACCATTGCAACCATTAGTACTAGAGATATCATCACTTCTACCATTGCACCCTTTGACATCATTGTCATCCTCACTTCCATTGTAGCACCTTTTTGACATCATCACCGCCATCCTCACTTCCACCACCATCCTTATCAGTACTGTTTACACCATCAGATGTGGATTAAACACTGATTACATTGTCATCAGTGGCATCAGTTGCTCAGTCTAGTATTGGTCGAGTGACGCTTTAGCTTATCGATGGGTGGTACATAACTTATGTTTTTTTGATTAATTTTTATTTCCTTTTTAATAATTTCATATTTTCAAGTCTTCAAAATGCAATCTATAACTTAATATATAATTCATAATGTATGATATGCTTGCATATTTTGTAGTTATTATCTCTTATTAACTTATTCTTTATTACATAAACAATAGTTTTATTATAAGCAATGCTTGTTCTACTCGAATCTTCAAGATATTTTTGTTTCACTTGGAATCATGTAGACATTCATGGAAGCATGTTCAGTAAGCAGCACGAGAGTTTTATTGGGAGGAGTTTAAGATATAAATGAATAATAATTATCTCATTTTTATTAATAATTTTATTTATCTAAAAACATTATTCTAATCAATTTTGCTTATTGTGTTTTCAAAAGTTTTTTACTTGGGTTTCGTTATTGGATGCCCAGATGAGGAGTAGGTGGGAGCATCAAGTCGCTACATGCTATACCAATAATTTGTCTAAATGGAGACAGAGTGGCAGATGACCTGCGAGCATCCTAGAGAGTGTATGGGATAGCTGGTAGCTAGCATGGTTCACAACAGAGTTTAGGGAGCGTAGCACACAGACTTCTTGCAACCACCTTAGTGTGATAGACGACCCTAGTTATGGTCCCTCGCACTATATTGGGGTGTTTTCATATCTATGGCCGAGCATCATAGACATCTAGTGAGTATGTTTTAGATATTTCTTAATTAATATGTTATTTAAGTTTATTATATATTTATCTATATTTATAAAATGTATTAATTTTCAGGTCGTGATGCTACATTTTTTGAGGTGTTTGTGAATATGCATGTCAGCTAAAAGAACCAATAATACATTGATCAATGGTCTACAGGTGTAGCTGTAAGTTTTTTTTAAATGAATAATTTAACATTTCACCTCCATTAATAATTAATTTTATTTATTTAATTATTTTTTATTAAATTTTGTTTAACTTCTCACTTAATTACAAGATAACTGCCACACTTCATATGAGAGAGATACTTAGCCTGAGGAGGGCTCTTCAAAGCCACGTTAGTCCAATGAGAATGAGATATTTTTGTTGGCTGCAAGAGGACAAAAGAAGAGTCACCTCTACGGTATGGGTCAGCTTGAACTGTCATTCTTTAGTTAGTTTGTGTCATCAGCGCCGACTGCTGCTTCTTGTCATGCAGTTGAGGCCTTCTGAGCTTCCATTGTTCAGGAGGTTCAACATGATTTTCAGGTGATGATGGATGAGTAAAGGCTATCTTTTGAGCATCAGTTTGAAGAGAAGAGCCAGTAGATGGATGAGATGTGTCGCCTCATTACGGAGTTGACCTGTAGCATTCAGGTTCAAGTTACTTGTCCTCCCTCTAATCAGTCACCCACTTATGAGCATTCAAATGATTCGACTGATGGACCAATATGAATTTTGTGTACTTATCTACTTTGTCATTTTTTTATGTACTTTATACATTATACTATATGACATGTTTTATTTATACTTTTTATATACGTTGAGATATTTATTTATTAATAATATAATTATTTTTTATATGATCATTTAAAAATATTTAAACAAATATGCAATTATTAATATACATTCATTAAATAAATTAATTAAAAATAAAAATTAGCGATGGACTTGCATCTTTGTCGCTAAAGCAAGCTAACAACAAACTTTTCTGTTATTGACTGTCGTTAATCTCACGACGACATTAGTAACAAAATATATCGGTCGCTAATGTATCATCCATTGCTAACTCACAAGAATTAGGACCACGGTTTTATGACAGATTTTCATTGCAAATACGTCACTATATTTAATGACATACTCACCAAATCCATTGCTCTTTGGTTTAGCAAGCAACACTTTAGCGACATATGCCATTCATCGGTAATATGTTGCTATCTATACTTAGCGATGAAATTCAGGTTGTGAGAGACAAATTTCGTCTGTCTCTAATTTATGTTATTTTTGTAGTAATTATAAAAGGAGTTACTTGGCTTTGCCAATTGATATGAGAGATTTGATTTCAAAAGAACGAGAGAGATAAATTATTATATTTACTATGATTTGCATAGATTATATTGTAATTGTATGTTATCATAATACATGGATTGAAGTATATTATATATCACTGAGATTATGCGTGAGTCGGTCTTTTAAGTGTAATGGGATTAAAAAATTTGTGAGTTATCTTTGAACTTATTGATCATAATTGATGTTTTTGATGCTGTAAATGAAATTCTACTAAGAGAATGAGCTCCATGAAATATTATTACATTTTGATTTGTTTTATTTTTTGATGATTACATATTGCTATGGTCACAATAAATATGATATAGATGCATATTAAGTGGTATTAGAGTTCTGGAGGTGATTCTATTGAATTTGATTGAAAATGAGGGGGAAGAATGAAGGATGAGAAATGAAATTGTTCCTTGTTTGTTGAGTTTGCAGACAGGGTGAGGAATGGATTACAGTGAAGTATTTCCTACGGCTCACAAAAATTAATCTCTTATTTTTAAAGGAGAAAGGTGGAGAAAATGTAAAATTGTTAAAGTATTTTTTATTATAATTACAAATATACCTATATAACTTTTTTATATTTTTATAATACGAATTAATTAATATAATTTTATTGATTAACTATAATAATAAAAAAATAACCCTAATATTTTTTAATTTAATCCTACTATATCATAATATATCTCTCATAAAAATTAATGTTTAAATAAAAAATATCTTTGTTAAACATTTAAATAATGTAGAGGATTTTAATATCTATAGATATGTAAAAAAAATATAGGCTAAAAAATAAAAATATTTTAAAAGAATTTAAGATACATAATGAATCAAATATAAATGACAATTATGAAAGTTTATTAAATATTAATTAAAAATATAACATATGTAATGTAATTATTATTTATTATTGCTTATGTGTTCAAATATTAGAAGTACAAATTTAATAATATATCAAGTAAAGATCCCAATATATATAAGATTGTATGTATAAAATATTTATGAGTTAGTATTAATTAATAAGATCATATATTCAAATTTAATAATTCAAATATGAATAATTTTTATAAAAAAGAATAATATAGAAAGTAAAGGACATAATGTGAAGGATGGAATAATAATTTCATATTAACAAAATTTACTTTCTTTACTTTCTATCATTTTTTAAATAATAGAATAAAGTTTTCTTTTTCCTTTCATTTCCCTCAATTTCATACCTTCTAAAGGGAAAAGAGTTTCCATTTCCATTTTTGTTCTTTTCTCCAACCTTTTTTCCACCCTTTTTGCTCACCATACTTTAAAAGAAAAGAGTTGTTGCCTACTCTTATTGGACTTTTGTCCACATAAGTTAAAATAGTTGATAATCTAATTATATCTAGAGGAAATGAAAAGAATAAACTATTCTATTTGCTATTAGTTGTATAGATTGTACTGTCGTTGTATAGTGTCTTAATATAGATTATAATATATTTACATGTCACCAAAATTATGTGTGTGAATATAGTCTCTTTGGTATAATGTAATTAATGAGTTTATGAATAAATTTTTAGTTTATTAATTGTTATTAAATTTATTGATAATAATAGAAGATGATGTTCATGGATATAGTCTATTGAGAAGATAAATTAAATAAAATATTATTATAATTTAATTTAATTTATTTTAAAAATAATTTATATACTTTATGGTCATAACAAATGTGATATAAATTCATATAATAGAATTCTATGAGGAAGGAGTTGCTGAATAAAAGTAATGACTTGAATCAAGTGTAATATTGTCATATATAGCGAAGTAGGAGAAATAGAAGTAGTCAGACTACATTCCTATCACGCCTTAAACCTAAGGGTCCATGATCGGTGTCAACATGAAATCAAGGCAGTGACATGAACTTCAGTAGCCTCCAAGTATATCTAATTTAAATATTAATATTTCAATAAGTAGAAGTGAATATTAATAAACTTATATAATTTAATTTAAAATATTAAAACTCCACAAATAATAAATTTGAATACTAAATATTATTTAATTTACAATTTGGAGTATGTGTGACTAAATAATAAACTTTACCCTTGTGTTTTTAAATATAAAGCATCATTTACTGGAGATAAAATACAAACTATTTAAAAAATAAAAATATAAGGAAATATACTTATAACTTTATACTTTCTCTTAGAGAAATAAATAGTCTCACTTATTATTAATCAAAACCTACAAAACTGAGTTTTGAAGAGATAAACATGATTATGACTCAGTGAGACATTATATAAGTAGAGAACATCTTAACCTTTTACACAATTTATGTGAAACAAGAAGTAAATAAATAATAGCATATTAAACACATTAATTCAAGCACAAATCATACCCCAATTATAAGTCATTGTCAAATAAGTTAAGCATAACAATTAGTTTCATAAAGATCACATATATAACAAAGGCTTAAATGAAACCAATTAAGTAATTCATATAAGACTTGTAACTCACGAATAACATATGAGGCTTATAGCCCACATGCAACATATAAAGCTTTTAGGGTATATATGACATGTAAGCATTTGAGGATACTATGAAGTATACACTAGAGCATTCCTTATATGTCTAATATATATATATATATATATATATATATATATATATATATATATATATATATATATATATATATATATATAT
>CATIWR010073320.1:0-12544 GCA_949677035.1 Omphalea diandra | reverse complement strand
AGAGATTTTTAGAGAGAGAAAGAGTGTTTGGTAGTGAAGTGAACAAAACACTGTTGAAGGGGGTATTTATAGGCTTGAAAGGGTGTGAAAACAGTCATAAATGGCTAGAAATGTATTAAATGAAGAGAGGAAATGGTTAGCAATCAAATCACTTAATTGCTTAAGCGGTTACTCTAATTCGCATTCGCGAATTCATGAGTCGCGACCGTGAATTCTGGAAAATGTGAGTAATGGACAAATTTTGCTCGAAAAAAGGCATGTCAATTGTCATATTTTTGAAATGCTGACCAAAATTCGAGGTGGAGTGAAAATTTTGTGACCGCGAATTGACATTTGATAGTCGAGTGAAATTGATTTGTAATTCGCGAACGTGAATAATGAATAGCGACCGCGAATTATGAGTCAGCGAGGATAAGAATGAAAAATTTTGAAAACATGTGATCCACTCGAAATAAATAATAAAACTGTTCATACAATCATCACTCATGCATAACACACATAATAATCAATCATAAGATCAAAATTTTCACTTTAGGGAGCTTCCATCAAGCATTCCCAATTCTCTCTTAATGAAGTTCATCCTTTCTTCATTTAGAGGTTTAGTGAAAATATATGTAAGTTAATGATTTGTGTTAATGAATTCTAACACAACATCACCATTTTGCACATGATCTCTAAGACAATGATGTCTAATGTCTATGTGCTTGCTCCTAGAGTGTTGGATGGGATTCTTATAGAGATTAATAACACTTGTGTTATCACATTTAATGGGAATGTGATCAACTACTTTGCCAAAATCCTTCAATTATCGTTTCATCCAAAGAACTTGGGTGCAACAACAACCCGCCGCCACATACTCGACTTTCGCGGTGCATAAGGCAATCGATACTTACTTTTTACTAAACCACGAAACTAGGCATTCACCTATGAATTGGCAAGTCCTAGAAGTGCTTTTTCTACCTAACAAGCTACCCGCGTAATTCGCATTTGAATACCCTACGAGACTAAATGAAAAATCCCTAGGATACCATAACCCTAAGTATATTGTGCCATGCAAATACCTAAAGATCCTTTTAACAACATTCAAGTGAAACTCTCTAGGGGAGGATTGAAACCTAGCACACATGCAAACACTAAACATGATATCTGGCCTAGAAGCAGTAAGATAAAGTAGAGATATGATCATACCTCGATATCTCTTTTCATCTACCACCTTACCCGATTCATCCTTATCTAGCTTAACGGTATTGCTCATTAGAGTTTTAGCTACCTTGCAACCATCCATGTCAAATTTCTTTAGCATCTCCTTTATGCACTTGGCTTAGTTGATGAAGATCCTTTCTTTAGATCTCTTGATTTATAGATCGAGAAAGAATTTGGGCTCTCCCATCATGCTTATTTCAAATTCCCTAGTTATACACTTAGCAAAATACTCACAAAGAGATTCATTAGTGGCACTAAAGATAATATCATCAACATAGATTTAAACGATTAACGAATCATGCTTTTGTTTTTTGATAAAAAGTGTAGTGTCCACTTTTCCTTTCTCAAAATCATTTTTCAAGAGAAATGAACTAAGCCTTTCATACCAAGCTCTTACAGCTTGTTTCAAACCATATAAGGCTTTGTTTAATTTAAAAACATGGTTTGGAAAACAATGAGACTCAAACCAGAAGGTTGTTCAACATAAAATTCCTCTTCTATGATGCCATTCAAAAAAACACTTTTCACATCCATTTGAAAAAGTTTGAAATTCATATGACATGTAAATGCTAAGAAAATCCTAATGGCCTCTAATCTTGGTGTGGGGGTAAAGGTTTCATCATAATCTATGCCTTTCGCTTGGTTGTATATCTTAACAACTAATCTAGCATTGTTTCTAGTAATCAGACCTTACTCATCTAACTTGTTCCTAAACAACCACTTACAACCAATAATTAGGTGTTCTTTAGGCCTAGGGACAAGTTCCCATACCTTGTTTCTCTCAAATTGATTAAGTTCTTCTTGCATAGCAAGTACCCAACTCTCATCATCAAGAGCCTCATCAATTGATTTTGGCTCAAGTTGAGAAACAAATGCAAGATTATTATCTAAAAGTTGAGATCTAGTACTAGCACCCTTAGAAGTATCACCAATGATTAAGTCCTTGGGGTGATACTTGGAGAATCTCCAATCTTTGGGTAGATCTTGGCTTGGTTCTACTTGTTGTTGATGATGTTGGTCTTCATCTACTCTTGATGAATCACCTTCTTCTTTTTCTTTATCAACTCTCTTTGTAGAATCATCCAATTTCAGCTTTTCAAGATCACCTACAAGATCATCAACAAAGATACCTTTCCCAAGATCAAGTTTACTAAACTTATCAAAGACAACATTCATTGATTCTTCAACTACCATTGTACTTTTGTTAAAAACTCTATATGTTTTACTTATGGTGGAATACCCTAAGAAGATTCCTTTATTGGTTTTGGAATCAAATTTCCTAAGATTATCCTTGGTGTTCAAAATATAGCACTTACATCTAAATACTCTAAGGTATGAGATCTTGGGTTTTCTACCATTCCAAAACTCATAAGAAGTTTTATTGAGAATGAGTCTTTTGAAAACTCTATTTGCAATATAACATGAGGTATTAATGGCTTCGGCACAAAAGTAATTTGGTAAGGAATACTTATTGAGCATTGTTCTAGCGATTTCTACCAAAGTTTTATTTTTCCTATCTACAACACCATTTTGTTGTGGTGTTCTAGGAGTTAAAAAATTATGAAAAACTCTATTCTCTAAACAATAATTTTCAAATGACTCATTTTGAAATTCCTTTCCATGGTCACTTCTAATAGAAGATATGAAGTAACCTTTTTCATTTTGAACCCTTTTTGCAAAACTTTTGAAAGTATCAAATGAATCATTCTTATGAGCTAGAAAAGATACCCAAGTGAACCTAGAGTAGTCATCTACAAGGACTAGTGCATAATGTTTTCCACCTAGGCTAGCACTTCTAATAGGTTCTATCAAGTCCATATGGATAAGTTGAAATGGTCTATATGTACTTACAACATTTTTGGCTTTGTGAGAGGCATAGTGTTGCTTCCCCATTTGGCATGGACCACATGTCTTATCTTTGGAGAAATTTAGCTTGGGAAGTTCTTCCACTAACTTTCCTTTGAATAGGTTTTGTAGAAGATCCATGCTTGCATGCTCAAGCCTTCTATGCCACAGCCAAGCTTCATTGCTCAAAGACATAAGACACTTAAAAGATTGGTTAGCCAATTTGTCTAAGTCAATTAAGTAGGAATTGTCTTTCCTTTCACCCTTCAAAATAACCTCATCATCTACTAAAGTGGTGACTCGGTATTCCCTAGGATCAAAGGTGACTTTATTACCTTTATCACACAATTGACTTACACTTAACAAATTATGTTATAAGCCACTAACTGAAAGAACATTATCAATTAAAGAACATCCATTCTTACTAATGGTTCCAATGTCAATTACCTTACCCTTGGCATTATTGCCAAATGTGACATCTCCACCTTCTTTTTCCTTCAATGTCATGAATAGCTTTCTATTTCCAGTCATGTGCTTGGAACATCCACTATCCACATGTTAATTGCTTGATTTGGTAGTTGCCATATTCCCCTAAACAACAATAGTAAGTTACCTTTTCTTAGGTACCCAAGCATACTTAGGTCCTTGGGAGTTAGAAGATGAAGGGTTCTCTAATTTGAGGTGAGCCTTCCTAATATAACAATGAATGTTAATATGTCCAAATCTCATGCAATAATGGCATTGGAGTTTAAATTTAAGACTCTTTCTCCTTTGCACAAATTTGGTATGAGTATAAGGCCTTCTCATACCTTGGTCATATGAATGCATGCATAAACATGTATGATGAATAGGAGGAGAAAAATTTTTATGAGTATCTGTTATAAATGTAGGCATGGTTAGCTCTTTGAGTCTTAACTCTAGAGCTTGGGAGAGTCTTCCTGTTGCCCTTAGCCTTAAGAGGCTTAGTGATAGGAGCACTTTTTTCCCAATTACCTCAATGCTAGATGTTTGAGGTTTTGAAGATCTAACAAATGTGGTATGAGATGATGAGGAGGCTCTATTGAAGCCTAAACCATGTCTAACTATAGGTGGTCTTTGTGACACAATCAATGTGTCCAAGGCTTATTTTCCTTTAATAAACTTAGAGATTGAACTTCTAAGCTCAATGACTTCTCCTTTAAGAGTGTCATTCTCCTTTCTTAATGAAGCCATAGAAGAAGATGAAGTGGAAAGTTTTTCTACTGATTTTTTGAGTTCTTCATTAGAAATCCTCAACTCATTTACAAGATCACTTAGAGTCTTGTATTCATCTTCTAATTTTGAACACCTTTTCTTATAAGTTTTAACTTGTGACTTATACTTGTCACACCTCATGGTTAGAGCCTCTAGAAGCTCTTCATCTATCTCATCAAATTCAAAATCAGAATGAGAATAGGAAGAAGTACTTACCTCATTTGTAAAATCTTCTTATGCCATGAAGCATATGTTATCCTCGTCTCCTTCTTCCTCTTCTTTACTTGAGCTTTCATCCCAAGTGGCTGAAAAACTTTTCTTCTTCTCCTTGTCCCATCTCTTCTTCTTCTTTAACTTGGGACACTCATACTTGATGTGGCCTTGCTTGCCACATTCATAACAAGTGACTTCTTTGGATTTCTCTTTTGGATTAGAAGCTATCTTCTTGAAGTATTTTCTTTCTTTTCTTCTCATAATCAACTCTTTTGTCCTCTTAGAGAGCATTGCTAGCTCTTCTTCTTCCTTGTCACTTTCTTCATCACTTGAGGTGATCTCTACCTCTTTTTCTTTTATTGAAATTTTAAGAGCCATGGTTTTTCTCTCTTTCTTCGGTTTGCCTCCTTGGCCTCTTAGCTTCTTCATTTGTTCATCTTTTTGTAAGGCCAACTCATGAGTTAAGAGTTTGCCTTTCAACAAATCGGTTGGAACCTTTCTAATCTCCGGATTGGACTATTGTATGTTGCAAACTCTAGCACTAAATTTATCTAGAGAAAGAGTTTTAAGAATTTTTGTGTTTACCTCATAGATAGTGAGAGCTCTTCCAAATTTCTTCATATTGGTGACAATGAATAAGAGCCTATTTGTCATTTCTGAGATGCTCTCATTATCCTTCATCATGAAGAGTTCCCATTCGGTGACATACATCTCCAAACGGCTTGATTTGACTAGAGTTGTGCCTTCATGATAGTTCTCTAGAGTCTTCCAAATGGCATGTGCTATTTGACAATGTTGTACTCTTCCAATCTCTTCTTTAGAGAGTGAGCTTAGAAGAATGGCCATTGCTCTCTTGTTATTACCATTTGATCTTCGATGAGCTTTAACCTATTCTTCCCTTGGGATTAATTCTTCATTATCATCCACAACTCTGGTGGGTGGCTTCCATTCCTTGATGACCACATCCCAAAGGTCCACCACATCTATGTCAAGATAGATCTCCATCTTATACTTTCAATGAGTATAGTCTGTTCCATCAAAGTAAGGCTTGAGTTGTAAGTGGATTCCCTCTTGTGCCATGATCTTTGTTCACCCAATGAAGGTTTGATTGTGAAGCTTGGCTTTGATACCACTTGTTGGCCCCAGGCACCAAAAAGGGGGGGAGGAGGGGGAGTTGAATTGGTGTATAAAAATTAAAATTAGAAAACGAGAAGAGAAATGAGATGAGAGGAAACACAAGGTTTATAGTGGTTCGTGTATAATCGACCCTACATCCACTCCACAATTCTTAGAAATTGGGTATTCCACTATCTTTCAAAGGTGTTTTCAAGCTTACACCAAACTTTTACACATGTGTTTTGAAGGCTCACACAACAACCTATACACTTGTGTTTTGAGGCTAACATAATAACCTATAGACTTATGTTTTAACAGGCTCACACAATAACCTCTCTTAGTGTTTTGATAGGCTCACACTATAACCTATTACAAATGATGTTTATGCTCACATCCAATAATGAATTAAAGAATAGAAAAAAGTGAGTAGCAAAATTACAAGAGTTTGGGTACAAAGTTATTAATTATCTTGCATTTACATTTGTTTGGCGAGGTATTTATAGCCTCTACCCACCAAAGAGACGTTGCAATAAAACTGGTACAAAATCATCAAAGTGTGCTAGATAGATTTTTGCATTAAATGCTTGACAGTCTTGATTCGCGGTCGCTACTACTCATTCACGGTCGTGAATTCCAAATTTCATAAGGAAAACATCATTTGTGTCAAATGGCTAGTCCACGTGGCAACTTCTGATTAGTTTACTAGGAAAATATAGTCATTGCCTTTCATTTTCTCTCAAAAGTAGCGATCACAATTTCTCTTTTACAGGACACGACTGAGGATGCGAATTTATCTGCCAAAAGTATTCATCTTCTTCTTTTGGGTTTGCAGTCACTACCAATAAGTTTTCATTGCGATTTTTGACTTCTAACGATTACTTGGGACACTTGTCAAGCTGTGATTGTGGACTTGATTACATCTTGAGTTACTTCGAAATTCACAGTCGTGACTGAGGCAAGCGTTACACTGTGAATTTGTCTATCACTTTTGGAGTTCTTCTTTTGGATGAGTCGCGTCTGAGAATGACTCTGCGATTTTAGCTGTTTGATTTTCTAACAAGTCTTCTCATGGATCGTGGTTGCGAATCTTAGATTGCGATCACAATTTATAAGTTACTTAACATTCTTTGGAAACTAAGATTTCTATCCAACTTTTAACTTAAAGATTAAAAAAAAAAAAAAGAAAAAGCTGTAAAACAATACTAAATTGAAATATTAGAATTGATCAATCCCTTTGTCAAGATCAAAAGAGGTCTAAGACTTAGGGTTAACTACCCTAGTCCAACAATTTTTCTCCTTCGCATTTCAATTTACTTTCATTGACACTTTCCACTATGCTGAGGGTGAAAAAAATGGCAAAAAGAGGGCATTAGAAAAAGGTTCTCCCTGTACCCGCTGTGAAATTGCGTCAACTTCGACTCGGATATACCTCAACCCCCATAACTGCTAAAAAACCCATTTGAACCTAACCTCAATTTCCTCGATGAGGCATAGGCAGGGCATTGCTAAAAATTAAAAAAGCATGGGTTTAAAGCCAATAAATTTTATTGCAGGGAAACATTGTAAACTCTTCATCTGCAACATGAGGTGGAGCTTTTATTAAAAGGAGTAGGTCTGCGTCGATTCACCAAAATGAAACTACCCTCTTTCACTGACATCACTATCGAGTTCCTTACCACCCTAGCACTAGGCCATATTGGAGATGATAGTCACTAATAGTGGTCTACCTATCGGCTATTTGGAGAATAACATATGGTACTCTTTGATTTCTTCAACCTTATTTTCAGTTTCCCCAAAGAAAGTTTTCGACTATTGCCATTGGAGTATAATGATCAAGCCTTTTAGGATGAATTGCAACTAAGGAATTTACTTTTTTAGCCAATTGATCGAAATCACATGAGATTCAATGTTTGACACTTTGCTACATCCACATACTTCTTGCCTATACACTATTTACTATGGTTGAAAATACAAGTTTGATATTCCATAATGATTTATTCTGTTTATGGTGTGTTATGAAAAAAGTAATCAAATTGGGGTGTTTGGATATTCCAACACCTTATGGTAGTAGACATAACCACAAAAGAAAAAATTATGATCGGATTTGTGGCAACTGCCATTGCTACTGACTATCTGAGTTTTAGGTACTAGGAGTACAATATGGCTCTTATAACACTGATTGAATATCTTCAGTGCTCTTACTTGCTGCAAGATCAATCTGCAAGAAGGAAAATGCAAAATATGTTTTGTTCCATGATGAAATTTATGTCGAATAGGAAGACAAAGAAGAGACACCTATATTGGGCTAGGTTGGTCAAACCTAGGTCAAAGGTCTCTTTGATCTTGACAATGTAGATTAATAAGTTCTAATGTTATTTTTAAGTGTTGATTTTGTAGTTTTAAAGATAAATTTGCATTGAAAGTTGGATGTGAGTCTAAATCTCAGGCTTTGTAAAAGGACATCTAATTCGTGGTCAAAAACTTCTAATTCACGATCGCGACATTACAAAAGAAAAAGATGGACTTAAACCAATCGAATTTGCGGAGGACATCACAACCATGACTTTGCCTAGAAAGACATGATGATCAGATAGATAAATTTATGGTGTCATCGCATTGGCAATCGCGACTGCGACTTTTATAGTTGCTTAAAGGGAGTTGAGTCCATAACTAGAGTCAGCCAGGTGTCCAAGAAAACAGTTGGCATATCAAAATTTGTAAGGATGAAATATCTTAACTATGACTTGTTGAATCATTCTTTCCTTATCAAACAAAATAATTCGCGGTCTCAATCACGCACAAGAGGAAATTAAATCACGACCATGACTTTTGCTTGGATAAAGAACACAACGATTATTTTCTCCTGGAAGACTAATAACATCATGCCATATGGATTAGCTGTTGGATATAAATGAGGTTTTTTACCGTGATTTCAACCTTTTTAGCTTAAGATGGAAAATCGCAATCGCGACTTACCAGTCACGACTGTGAAATCAATCTGACAGACATTTAATGCAAAATTTGTCTAGCTATCTTATAAATTTAGACATAGTTCATTAGTAACATCTCTTTGGCGGTTATTGCTTATAAATACTCCACCAAATAGACATGAATGCAAAAGAATATCATTGAATATAGCCAAACTCTTGTAATTTTGCTTCTCAACCTTTTATTCTTTGTATGTGAGTTAATATTGTTGGGTGTTAGTATTAAATGCCATTGTAATTGGGTTTGAGAGTTATCCTAGCTATCAAAACTCTTGTAATAGGTTTTGTGTCAGCCTTTGAGAAAACACTAGAAAGAGTTTTTTATGTGAGCATTAAAACATAAGTTGTAAGGTTGTATATGAGCCATTAAAACACAAAGTGTATAAGTTTGATGTAAGCTTGGAAACACCATCTAGAGTTAGTAGAACACTCAATTATAAAGAATTTGAGAGTGGATGTAGGGTTCACTAACACACAAACCACTATAAAAATATTGTGTGTTCTTTCCTTCTCATTCTCCCAAATTCATTATCTCCCCTTTAGGTTTTTAAATTTCTGCCAATTCAACCCCCTTTCTTAGTGCTCAAGGGCCAGCAACCTAGAACCACCTATACTCAGCTGGCAGTGCATATCCAAGAGCTAGGCATGAAAGTTTAGACCATGTAAGAACAACCCACAAATTTTTTCACATTTATGGGTTTCATTCCACCACCATTAGGATCATAAAGGTTTGCTTTATCTCTTATTAGTTAACTTTCATTTTCAAACATTAGGTTAAATGGCTATTCTTTTTGGATATTATGGTTTATTTTGTTCCTTTTTTTATAGTATTTTGTTTTTGACTATGTTATGTTGGATATTAGATTTATGGAGCTGTTGAGTTTCCACTACACGTGTAACTTAAGATATAGATGTTAAGATGAGCTTTGATTTTGGATTTGTAAGTCAAGAAACTACAATGTCAAAATTGTGGAATCGAATTACTATGTGTAATAGGCATTTATGAATTGTTGACTGATATTGTGTGTGAGAACTGATACTGTTAGACATCAATTTGATTATTGTAATTTAAATTTTAAACAAATTAACATGTTAACATGTACTCAATGTTTCATATTACAAATATAATGGGACATATAGTTTATAAATAGACAACATATGTGAATTATCATATTGGCCATGAACCATATGCAAATTTTATATTGTACAAAGCTTGATTTGGAATTTTTTTTTATGTTTCTAAAATATGTGATTCTATTGAATTAGATAGCTTAAGGAACTAAGGTAGAATGAAATTATCATCTAAGGTAATTTTGAATAATTAATGTGCTTGTGTTTGTTCTCATTTTTAATGGAATCATTCGGGACTAAATTTTTTTGAATATATGACAAGTTTGTAACTGTTCACTTTTTATTATAAATTCAACATGTGTTGTAAATGATAACTTCTTGCACACTTTTCTTACCATATGTAACAAATATTGTATAGAAAGTGAATTTGATTGAATTATTTTGGAATAACAATAAGTTTCATATGGATCGTGTATACAATTAATCTCTTTGGACTAAAATTTGGAAAAAAAATTATTGCGAGATATTTTTGGTATGATTTTCAAGATATGATATATGGAATAACTAATTGTGATAGTAGTTATGCTATTAAAAATTTTGTATTCAAGGTGCATGACACATGCAATAAGCGATGCCCCCTGTACCGAATTGTCAAACACAGGTTCTTTCCTATTTTACATTATATTTTTATCACATAATTCTACTTATATTAGTTGATTGTTTGTACGGATAACATACAATGCAAGAAAAATTTGTACCAAGTGATTAATTGCAATAACAAATGCAAGCATTCGATGATCCAATAAAATCCATTACATCTATGATTCAAACCAAACATGCAACGGGGGAGAGACATTTTTGTTTTCTTATATTTAGTTTTTCAAATTTTCCCTTTTCACCAAACATTGAAGACAATGCTGTCTTTAAGTTTAAGGAAGGGGCATAGATTCAAAATTTTTAATTTCAATTTGATTCATTTAGGATTATTAATATTTTGTTTATAGTTTGTTACTTATTTGCTATTATTCTTTGATAAAATTCAATCATTTTTTTGCCAATAATAATCCAACATACTTGGAGACTTGTATGTTCAAAGAGTAAAGGAGTAATTGAATTTGAGTATTGATCAATGAAATAATTGTGAAAGATTGGATTTATTAAAACACCCATGGTTTTCTTATTTGAAAATTAGACATTTAAGGATATTTGGTAAATGATGTGAGCAATTTTCTTTTATACTTTTGATTGAAAATGTGCATAGACCATAACACCTCATAATGACTACTTATTTAAATTGAAGGCATGTGCTTGGTAGTTTATTAAAAACTTTTCCACTAATTCTAGATCAAGGCATAAAATCCTTCGAGGCAAAATAATTATTCGCATTTGTACAAGGAAATGATATAGGCATTCATTGTTTATTGTATTTAGCCCTATCCATGTCTTCATTTTATCCTTTTTGCACCTTTTAGAGCCATGAAATACACTATAAGAGTGTATATAAGAGCTATTCTTGGCATTCTTATTCCTTTTACCATATAACCATATTATAGCCTACCGTTTAAGAGAGTCTATAGAATTGAATTTGTTTCAAGTAATACTAGAAGTTACATGATGTGAGATGAGAAAGTGGGTACTCTTTTATGTTTGGTTGGACATAAGTTGCAAATACTTAAGATATGGAGGAACTTGGTGGAGAAATATGATAGTTATAAATATATGAGTTGTAGATTGTATGACTTTCATTATTTCTTTTATTTCTAAAAAAAACAAAAAGAAAAATTGAGAATTTGTGAAGAATTGTTGAGTTAAAGTTGACATCATTTTAGGCTCACAGTTATATAAAAGCATTATACCTTTAATTCGCTCATAAGTTTGTGTATAATTAAAATAAATTGGGTAATTTTTGTTGAGAATAGAGTAGGAAAGGTTGGTTGAATAGTGAATCTTTGAAATATATGGGAGTTTTTAGTATTTCTTGAGTAAATTTGATTCTTGAAATTCTTTTGCTTGTACTTTTTATCCTTTCTTTGGTAACCTACTAACCTCTAGACATGTTACAAGCCAATAAGAACCTTTTGATCCTTGCTTAAATGTGCAATTACATTAGTGGAGATTGATTGTGAGTACTTGATTATGGTATTTAGTATAACATTATGTTATTAGGAGTTTTAATAACACTAACTTGTATGATGTTTGATTTTAAATTGCATCAGTACAGGGACAATTGTATTGTAGTTTTGTAATTTTCTTAGTTGATTTATATTTAAAATTGTTTGCAAAGTTTTAAAAAGTGGAGTTAATTATTTTAAATTGTCTTATAAGTTTAAAGCATTTGGTTGTTCTGGAATTTTTCTAAATCCAATGGTTTTGGAATTGTTGAGTTGAGAAATTCTATTGTTTGATTTTTCTTTTGCTTGATGTTGTCCTTTGGCACCAAGAAGGGGGGTTGAATTGGTGAATGAAAAATTAAAAGACAAAGAAGATGGGAAGAAGAATGAGTAGAGATGAGACAACGATTTATAATGGTTCGGGTATAATTGACCTTACGTCCACTCCCCAATCTATCAATTGGGTATTTCACTATCTTAAGGTGTTTTCAAGCTCACACCCAACTTGTAGAACTTGTGTTTTGATGGCTCACACACAACCTTACAACAATGTGTTTTTAGGCTAACAGACAACCTCACTCAAGTGTTTCACTAGGCTCACATTTAAACCTTTCTTGAAGTATTTTTATAGGCTAACACTACAACCTTACAACTTAGTGTTTAATGCTCACACCTAACACTTACAATTTCATAAAGAAAATTGAAGAAAATGAGTAGCAAAGATTGAGAGCTTTAATTACTTGTAATAAATTTCTTAGCAACCTT
>CATIWR010073306.1:0-36948 GCA_949677035.1 Omphalea diandra | reverse complement strand
AAGAAGATAAATTAAGGTTTAATTTCACATGCTGATAAGATAAATTAACTTATCTATTTTCCTATAATTATAAAACCTTAGAATTCTTTCCTAGGTAGCTCACACTTCTTCCTTTCCTCATTTTTCTTCTTCTGCTTCTTCTTCTTCCTTTCTTTCTTTTTTCCTTAGTTCTCTTTTTCTTTTACTATACCTCATGTTTAACCCCCTAAGTCTGATCCTAAAGGGTTAAAAATTCCACTTGTAAGCCTATTGCAACCAGACAAAATCATGGGTTTTATTCTTATTGGTTGGAAGTTCACTTTCCTCTTTTAGTCTCTCTACTTCTCTCCTTTAGCACCTCCATCCTTCTCCTAATCTCTATATGCTCATTATACTTTTAAAATAAGCTTTATAACACCATTATTTATGATGCTATAACATGCACACAATATAAAACAAATTTTGATGCAAATATACAAATATTACATATATGTTCAAGTGTCTCAAATGCAATGGTGCATATGTCATCGTTGTGCCTATCCAATTTATGTATCTAAATGATCATTTATCCAATGCCCATGTTCATGTGTGATTTCAAATCATTTATGAAATGAATATGTTCATGTGATAATGCCAATGAATGTGGATGTGGTTGTTACATAAACACTAGGCCCACTTGCATGGATCATGCCATAGTTGCATACAAAGCATTCATAATCATTTTGACATACTTATAACCATGTACGTATCAAATGTTAGGATCTCAACACTTTAAGGAAGCCATAGAGAGAGAACCAAACCTACCATAAAGGTTGGTCATATCGAAAGGTGAGTAAAAATCGTAATAAGATTCTATTGTGTATGTGTAATAATTTTATGATATGATTATGTTATATTACATGTATATGTGTTTGAATTGTTACATTTTACATGTGTGTACAAGTCAAGTGAGAATTATATGCTCTTAATGATTACTTGGTATACCATTACTATGAACACTTGCATATGGAACTAAAAGGATGTTGTGACTGGCTTGTCAAACACTTATAAATCACATGGAAGATGGATCAATATGTCCCATTGGCACATGTTATTGATCAAATGATTCACTTGTTATATACTGGTAAGCAAAATCAAATGTCACTTGAATCACATGAATTGTCGGAATGGTGTTTGCCTTGAAGGTCACGATAAAAATTAAATCGATTGCCCTTGCACTTCCAATGTCAATTATTATACTTATAATGTATCCTGATGATATTTGTTTGTTGGTTGTGCCATAAGAATCTGATTATTATTTTTATTCATTAAGTCGGGACTTACCAAATCATAATTATATTTTTCAGATACTGAAGCATAGGGTTTGGATACCTTGGTACATAAAGTTTTACTTAAAGGCTAATGAACCATAGGTGGTCGACTAAATTCGAATTCTCTCTCTCATTGTGTCATGTACATACATCTAGATAGGAACTAGTTTATAGTCACTAGCCTTGAACATTAGTTAACATATATGTGTATTAAATACATGTTGGATTGTGTATGTATAATGAATAACTCCTTTATGCATATGTATTTTTGGATATGGATACCATTATTTGTAAATGAACATGGTCGTTATAGTTTTTGGTATTCGAGTAGGGAAAGGTTCCATAGGGACATACATATGAACATGACATGACATTTGCACTATTATGCATTATCATATGACATAGTCTTATATGTCTATAGGGCATTAGCAGAGGGTAGTCATGGTAGTACCCATGTCTTACCAAGAAGAGAGGAGTCAGCCGATTTGCATTCCATAGAAGCATCATGCCAACCATTAAGAGATCAACTTACTGATAGAGTTAGATCTCATATACATTCTCATGCACAACACATATCTCATGGTTAACCACAACATAGAATTGGTGAATCGAAAGTGTAGGGTCTAGAAATTCAAATAGATATAAGGTATGACAAATTGAGAAAACAAGGTGCAGTTGACTTTAATGGTACCACAGATCCATCAGCGATAGAGACATGGCTAAAAAAACACAATGAGTTATGAATTTGATGAAATGCAAACCAGAAAAAAAAGTTTGGTTATGCAATGTCGCTATTATAGGGGGATGTATATAATTGGTGGGAAACCATTCCAAGGAGTGATGCCCAACCTCTAATGCTTACTATAGGATGATTTTCTTCATGAGTTCTATAACAATTACATGCTAGAAGTATGTAAAGATGATACAAGAAGGGAATTTAGGGCAAATGACTATAGCTGAGTATGAGGTAAAATTTAATCAATTACCTCATTATGCATCTTTATGGTGGCCACTGATAAAGACAAATGTTGAAAGTTCAAAGAGGGACTAAGATATGAGATTAGAAGTAAGATCACAGTTGTAGATCTTGAAAGTTATACCAAGTTAAAAGTTGCTACAATCAGGGTAGAAAAATTAGAAAAAGAAAGGATAAAGCAACAATAAAAAAAAGGCCTATTGAGTTTGTGGGTGATTTTAACTGAAAGAAAGGAAAACATGGAGACTATATGCCATCATAGTCTAATGTTATGGGTGCTTACTCTAACTATAAATGTAGAGGATTAGGAGTTTCATTATATGTAGGCAGAGGTTAAGGCCAAGTTATGCAACAATCACCCTCATGTGTACATTATGGTGGGCAACATATGGGTGAATGTAGAAAATTGACTGGGGGGTGCTACTTTTGTGGGTCTCTTGATCATATGCTTAGAGATTGTCCTTAAAGATCTAGAATGTCAGAGGGAGGCAGAGGCAATGGTAGAGCTACATCAAAGTCTATAGTTGAAGTTTCAAAGGCAAGTGGAGTTAAAGTATCATTTGGTAGAGGCAGAGGTAGAACAACCATAATTGGCCAAGGTATGAGCAGATCAAAAGGTTAGAGTTATAGACCCCTGACACAGGCCTGAGTATTTGCCATGACTAGGTTAGAAGTTGTTGCTGCTCCATAAGTAATCATTGGTAAACTTTTTCCCCGTGATTTTGAAATTGATTCATTAATTGATCTTGGCTACACACATTTATTCATTTCATCGAACATGGCATCACAATTACGTAGTAAGCATCAACCATTAGGTTTTAATCTACGTGTTAGTACTCCTTTGAGAGATGTGAAGATTATGGATAAGGTATGTTGTGATTGTGTGATTTACATTGATGACGCTGAGTTGAATGCTGATTTAGCACTGTTGCCACTACATGAATTTGACGTGATACTGGGTATGGACTAGTTGTCCAAATATCATGCAATAGTGATCTATTTTACTAAAGAAGTTGTCTTGGAATCTCCAAATCATATAAGAGTTGTGTTTCAAAGGGAAAGGCAAATTGTACCAACATGTCTAGTTTTTGCTATTAAGGCTTTTCGCATGATTAAAAGTGGTTGTGAGGCTTATTTGGCACATGTGGTAGACATAAAGTTAACAAATGAATTACCTAAGAATATTTTCATGGTAAATGAGTTCCCAGATGTGTTCCTAAATGAATTACCTGGTTTACCATCTAACTGGGAGATTGAATTCATAATTGAGCTAGTCCCAGAAACTGCACCGATATCCAATCCACCTTATAGGATGGCTCAAGCCAAGTTAAGAAAATTAATGATCCAATTGTAGGAACTAGTTAAAAAGGGATTCATCAAACTGAGTGTGTCACCTTAAAGTGCTCCAATATTAGTTGTTAAAAAGAAAGATGGGACAATGAGGTTATGTATTGATTACAGGCAGTTAAATCGGGTTACTATAAAGAATAAATATCCTTTACCAATAATAGATGATCTATTTGATCAATTATAAGGAGCATAGATATTTTCTAAAGTTGACCTAAAATCAGAACATTATCAGCTCAAAATTTCCAACCCATATATACCAAAAAACAACTTTTCGAACCAAGTATGGCACTATAAATTTTTTATGATGCCATTTAGTTTGACTAATGCACCAGTTGCATTTATGGCTCTTATGAATAGAGTGTTACAGCCTTACTTAGGCAAATTTGTAATTATGTTTATTGATGACATACTAGTGTATTCAAGGAGCAAAGAGGAGCATGGACAACACTTGAGGATTGTGTTGCAAATTTTTAGAGCAAAATAGGTATTTGTGAAATTAAGCAAGTGCGAGTTTTAGAGTGACCACGTGGTATTTTTAAGTCATATAATTTCTAAAAAGGGCATAGAGGTGGGTCCAAACAAAATTGAAGCAATAGTAAAATAGGAAACCCCAAATAATATTACAGAAGTTTAGAGTTTATTAGGACTAGTTAGGCATTATCGTCGATTTGTTGAGGGTTTCCATTTATAACTGTTTTTTTGACTAAGTTACCTCAAAAAAATGTACCATTTAAGTGGTTTAAAGCATGTCGAGAGAGTTATGATGAATTAAAAGATAGATTGACATCAACTCCAGTATTAGTCATTCTTACTGGTAATTGAGCATTTGTAGTATATAATGATGCCTCTCATCAAGGTTTGGGATGTGTTTTAATGTAACATCATAAGGTAATTGCATATGCATCTAGACAACTGAAACCTTATGAATTATCTTACCCAATACATGACCTAGAACATTTTATTGTTGTCTTTGCTTTGAAAATATATAGATATTAATTTTATGGAGAAACTTTTCAAATATTTACAAATCACAAGAGATTGAAGTATTTGATGAGCCAAAAATAATTAAATATGAGACAGAGGTGGTAGTGAAAATTGCTAAAGGAATATTGATGCACCATTGAGTATCACCCAAGGAAGGAAAATATCGTTACTGATGCCTTGAGCACAAAATCAAGAAGTGTTGTAGCTTATTTATAGGTATTTCCATTGCCTTATTTAATTCAATTATGAGCTATAAAGATGAAACTAAACGTACAAAAGAATGGGGTATTGATTGTTGCATTTCAAGTGAGACCAATGTTGTATAATCGAATTAAAGAAGCACAGGGCAAGGATGCAAAATTACATAGAATGATTAAAGTGGTAAAACATGGGAAACATGGTGATTTTGATATTCAATATGATGCCTTGATGTTGGGTTCTCGTATTTGTGTGCCTAATGCTGATAACTTGCAAAGTGAAATCATAGAAGAAGCACATAATGCTCCATATGCCATGCATCATGGAATGACGAAGATGTATAATACTTTATGATCTCATTTTTTGTGGTATAAGATGAAGAAAGATGTAGCAACCTATGTTTCAACAAGTTTGACTTGTCATCAGCTAAAAATGGCACATCAAGCACTAGCTGGAAAATTGAAACCATTGACGATTCTAGTATGGAAATGGGAAAGAATAACCATGGACTTTGTATATAGGTTACCAAGGACTTTGAAGAAGAATGATGCTATATGGGTGATCATTGATAAACTAACTAAGTCATCTCACTTTTTGCCCATCCAATGGGGTAGTTCACTTAAGCACTTAGCGAAGAAATATATGGATGAAATTGTCATATTACATAGTGTTTCAGTGTCCAATGTATCAGATAGAGATCCATGATTTACATCTCGATTTTGGGTCAGTTTGCAATAGGCTTTGCGTACCAAGTTGAGTTTTAGTACCACTTTTCATCCTCAGACAAATGGGTAATAAGAAAGGACAATTCAAACATTTGAATACATCTTTCGAACTTGTATGATAGAGTTCAAAGGTGCATGGGATGAATATATTGCCTTGATTGAATTTGCTTATAATAATCATTATCACAGCAGTATATAGATGGCACCATATGAAGCATTGTATGGATGAAAATGCCAAAGTCCTATCTACTGGGATGAAGAAGGGATGTGTGTTTTAGAAGGGCTAAAACTTGTGTAAGACATAATGCACAAGGTGAAGGCAATTAAGAGTAAACTTAAAGTAGCACAAGATATGTAAAAGAACTATGTAGACTAACATGAAAGAGAAATGGAATATGAGGTGCGAGACAAAGTGTTCCTTAAAGTTTCACTATGGAAAGAAATAATTTGATTTGGCAAAAAGGGGAAATTGAGTCCTCTATACGTAGAACCCTATGAGATACTAGAAAGAATCTATCCATTGGCTTACAGGCTATCACTACCACTTGAGTTGGCTCAGATTCATGATGTATTCCATGCTAGTTTGCTAAAAAAGTATCAGTTCGATCCAACTCATATACTTAGGGATCCAGTAATAACAATTGCAGATGATGTAAGTTACATTGAATAACTAGTAGAAATCATTGGTTATAAGATAAAAGAATTATGAAATCGAGAAATCTCTTTAGTTAAGGTGTTATAGAGAAACCATTCACAAGAAGAGGCTACATGGAAAATAAAAGAGAATATGAAATGACAATATCCACATTTGTTTATAGGTATTGAATTTCAAGAACAAAATTCTTTATGATAGGGGAAGAATTATAACATCCCCATCCACATTCATTAGCATTATCACATGAACATATTCATTGTATAAATGATTTAAAATTCCACATGAACATATGCATTGGATAAATGTTTATTTAGACACGTGAATTGGATAAGTACGATGATGACACATGCACTATTGCATTTGGGACACTTGAACATATATGTAATGTTTGTATAGTTGCATGGCAAATTATCTTATGTTGTGTGGATGTTATAACATCATAAATAATGGTGTTATAAAGCTTATTTTAAATTGTAAGGAGCATCTAGGAATTAGGAGATGGATGAAGGTGATTAAGGAGTGAAGAAGAGGGACTAAAAGATGAAAGTGAATTTCAACCAATAGGAATGCAACACCATGATTTTATCTTGTTATAATAGTTTTACAAGTGGAATTTTTAACCCTTTAAGATCAAAATGAAGAGGTTAGGCATGAGGTACAACAGAGGAAAGAAAGAGGTAAGGAAGAAAGAATGAAGGAATAAGAAGAGGAAGAAGAAGAAGAAGAAGGAGAGAGAGAAGGGTGAGATGTTTAAGAAGGAATCCTAAAGTTTTATGGTTATAGAAAAATAGGTAAGCTAATTTATCTTCTTTTCATATGAAATTAACCCCTCATGACATGTTAATCATGCATGGTTAGTGAGAATTATCGAGTATTAAAGGTAGAACTTTTGGATAGAAGTTGAAATTCAAGAGAACAATAGTTGATTGTGTTAGTTTTGCTGTTAGAGCAGAATTTTATACCCGCGATTTCATAACCCTAGAAGAAAATTTTAAGAAAGTGAAAAATATAAAAGTTGTAGCTTTATGCATATGAAATCGTTTTGCTTGATTTAGCATGTGTGAGGAGTTATGGTTCCTTCATTAGGGTTTGTTCACAACCAACCAAAATCACCTCAGTCTTTTTGTTTTCTTATATTTTGATTGCCTTAGGTTCTGATTTTGACAAAGTGTAATAACATGAAATTTGTAGTGTTATATCCCCTTCAAACACCTATGAAACAGTTTGGATTTATTTGCTATTTGGAAAGAGATATGGCTTATTGATTATGACTGACCTGTATTTAGATAAAACCTTACATGCCTTTTAATTATGTTTTCCAAGAATTTGAAAGCCATAAATTCAAAATTTGGTGATATGTTTAACTTGAAAGTTTTATATTTATGTATGATCTACATACCTATAAAATATTGTTATGAAATTTAACATAGTTGTTGAGATATTGCCCCCTTCATCATGATTCATTGTCTCCATGTTGAAAGTCTGCTCACCTTGAGATTGGTGAATTATTTTGATGACTTTATAGACTGAATTAGACAATGAGTAAAACATGAAAAAATGTTCCTTTGTGTTTTATAGCTTTTGGTATATCATTTTTGCAATTGAATTTGTTCAATTTATACCCAAGCATGTAATACCTACTCAAACTGAGGTGACATTGAAAGAGGGCAAAATTCAAAAATTCATCACATTTTCTAAGTCTTATATTAATATGAAATTTGAGTATGTTATATCATTATACGTCTAGTTTATTTGAAAAAAAAGAATGAAGTCATTTGGATAAGTATACCTAAAGTTATTGCTATGAGAGTGTAATAAGGTCAGGCTGCAGTATAAGTTAAATATGCATAAACACTAGGTCCACTTGCATAGATCATGCCATAGTTGCATACCAATCATTCTTAATCATTTTGACATACTTATAAACATGTATGTGTCAAATGTTAGGACCTCAACACATTTAGAAACCTCTAGAGAGATAACCAAACCTACCATAAAAGTTAGTCACATCGAAAGGTGAGTAAAAACCGTAATTAGATTATAATATGTATGTTTGATAATTTTATGATATGATTATGGTCTATTACATGTATATGTTTTGAATTTTTACATTCTACATGTGAATACAAGTCAAGTGAGACTTATATGCTCTTAATTTTAGTATACCATTGTTATGAACCTTGCACATGGAACTAAAAGAACATTGTGACCAACTTATCAATTACTTGTAAATCACATGGATGATGGACCAATATGTTCTATTGGCACATCTTATTGATCAAATGATTCACTTGTTATATGCTGGCCAGCAAAATCAAATGTCACTTGAATTGCATGAATTCTAGGGAGCAGCGTTTGCCTTGCAATGTCACGAGAAAAATCAATCTGATGCACTTGTACTTGCATAGTCAATTGTTATACTTGTAATGTATCCTAATGATATTTGATTATTGGTTGCGCCAGAAGAATCTGATAATTATTTTTATTCATTAAGTTACGACTCACCAAAGAGCAATTATATTTTTCAAATACTGAAGCATAGGGTTTGGATACCTTGGTGCTTAAAGTTTTACTTAGAGACTCATGGACCATAGGTCGTCAGCTGAATTCCAACTCTTTCTCTCCTTATGTTATGTACATGCATCTAAATGGGAACTAGTTTATAGTCAATAGCCTTGAACATTAGTTAACATATATGTATGTTAAATACATGTTAGATTATGTATGTATGATAAATAACACCTTTATACATATGTATTTTCGGGCATGGATGCCATAATTTGTAAATGAACATGGTTGTTACACTTTATGGGCTATGCAACCTTTACAATGGGTTGTACAATCTAACTTTTAAGGGATAGTATTGCAGGAACCCTTCTTCCTTCACTCAAATTTCTCATTTTCAAAGTAACTTTTTATGGTTCCATTGGCAGAATAAGATGAGGCCTAATGGCTTAGCACCCCTATTCATTTCAAAAATCAAAATTTGAACAAGTTTTAGGTGATTTTGCAAGTTTGTTTTGTGTTCATGTCTATGCTCTTTAACATTTTGATTGGTAAATGCCAAAAACTTCTATTTGAACTAGATTTTATAGTGACCAAATGAGGAACTCAAGGTTACTAGGACCTCAGGAGCCTCATTAGGGTTATGATTATTTTCAATAATATTATTGCACTGCTTTGGTCTTTCATTTGACCTCTTTTTGAGTAGCGTGCTAACCTTTTTGATGGTTAGTAGTGCATGTGGATGCCTAGCTCATTTGTAGCAGCCCAAAAGAGGATTCATCAGCCATAGGACCTGTTTTATGATGACTTAGCCTTAGGCCACTTAAGCCCTCTAAGTGTTTTGCATTAAATATTAGTTATTCTTTAAGTAGCATGATTCATCTATTTATGCTTTGATGTCATATTGATCCTCATGTGATGTTGGGATGTGTTATTATGGACTTAGATGCATGTTTAGGTATCATGACTATTGAGATATGGTAAGGTGTTTGTTAATTTCATTTGCTTGTTTGATTTCTTTTACATGTTTATTTGCTTTAGTTATTAACTTGTGCATTTTTATGGTGTAGGTTCATGTTTGAGTTAGACCATGTTTGTTAGTCTTAATGGTCTCTTTTAATAACATGATTGATGGTTATGAATGTGGATATCAATATGCATGTCACTCTCTTTGCCATGATGCATGTTCCCTATCCCTTTTGAGTTGTTGACTTTATTTGTTTGATTTTTTTTGTGTTAGAGGCATGTTTAGGGCTGTTAAATTGGACTAATCAATAACTTGGTTAAGATGTTAAAAGTGAACTAAAGATGACTAAAGGTTTGGATCCTAATATTCGTGTAGTTTTATGGGTGTTTAACCTCTTTCCCAAATCGTACTCAACTTTTGAACTTGATTTTGATGGGGTGAAGATGAAATTAGCCTTCTGGTTGATTTAGTTTAGGCACAGATTTTGCCTTCCTCATATTATTGTCCTGACCAAAGTCGAGTGGCGATTCCACAATTCCTATGGGTGGTACCAAAGTATTATCACATCTTGATCCCCCGATGACCACATCTTAGACTTAATGCTTTGAACTTATGCAAGGCTTAAAAGATCCCTCGCTGATTGAAATACATGTCACTTTTTACCCTCTCAACCTCCTATTGGTCGATAAAAGGATAGAGTTGCAAGAAATATTCCACTAGTTTAAGCACAACCATGAAAATTGTCAATGCTCATAGTGGCAACTCCATTGGGTACTCAAAATTGACTTCATGTTTAATCTCTAGTTGATTTCAACATTTTAAACATGTTATTAGTAATGTCCATTTTGTATTTATATAGCCTCCTCACTTCACAATCTGCACTAAGTCTGCCTTTAGACAAACTGATGGGTTCTCTAAACTTGAGAGCTAAGCTCCATTTGGGCTTAGGAGGTGGTGAAGGGTTCATCATTCAGACCTAATATCTCTTGGTATATTGAATGGGGGATCGCGATAACCAAGCCCCAAACTTGTTGGAGCTATCAACTTCTACAAACCATTTAATGTAGGAGTCAATAGTAACTTGGAATAAGACACACTTTTGTTTGAATTTCTTATCCTAAGGAAGGGTTAAGGTTCTCTAAGAAACTTGATTAGTTATCCCTCAATGTAAATACAATGTTATACCATTTCTCACATGTGAATATCCTCTTATGTAAATATTTATGTATCCCTCTACCCTGTTATGTAAAAAAAATTTCTCTTATTGTTAGAAGGATCTTCTTCTTCCTTGAGCATTTTGTTCCTTCAAGTAATGTAAATAATTCTTTTATTTTGTATAATGTTTTCTTAAGGTCTTGACCCTTCTTTGGTTTCGAGGTGACCGCACACATTCTCTATCCCTCATTGGTGGAACAATGAGACCCTACTAAGGAAAAAGACTATAAATCTTGTGTATGGGAGGAATAAGTTTAGAAGTGTCTTTGGTAAATGATGTGTGCATTCCATGCATATTACATAAACATAAATCATTTACTTATACATGCATTATGCTAATAACCATTGTCTTGTAGCCATCATAGCTCTATCTAAACCCTCAAAGAGAAGGGGCAACCGATATACTAGGAAAAGTAAGACACCAAGTCTGACATAAGAATTAAACTAATCATGGAATTGACCATACCTTTAGAGGTTTTGGATAAGATGATGGTCGATTTTAATCATAAGATAGAAGAAAGGATTGTCAGAAGGCAAACAAGTGCATTAATAGGATTATAAGAAAAGGAGAAACTTCTGTTAATAAAATTGACAAAGCACCAATAGAGATGGCCCAACCTATGGTGATTAATTATGATATATTTAAGATGAAAGAATATCATGGGAGCAAATTTGGCAAAGAAGGAGGAAGTACTATTGTTATATTGGATAAGCCATTGGGGGTAAGAAGGAGAGCACTCGATTAGATGAATTTTCCAAATAATAAGAGAAAATATAAAAGGTTTCTGGTGATAAAGGTTTTAAAAGGGGAACTAATATTAAGGAATTGCTTGCTCATAATCTTGAAAAGCTTCTAGCTAATTTTCACATGTTCGAGCTCCTAAAGTTCATAAGAACTCAAAATGCAAAAAAACCATGTTCATTCATATGCCCTAGTTATGAAACCCTTTAGGGTGTTGATGAACACTATGTTTTAGCTTTTTGAGTTGTCATTAGAAAGGTATACTAAGACTTAGTATTTTAATAGGTTAATGACTATTAGAGAAGATTGGAAAGAGTTGACAGAAGCTTTCGAAAAGCATAGAGGTTACTTTACAAGATTTGGAGCCTTTCAAGTAAAAGACTAGTGAAAGCTTCAATGACTATTTCATAAGGAGAAAGAAGATAACCTCTAAGGCCACTACTCGACCCACTAAAAGAGAATAGGTTCAGATGATTATCAGGGCTGTAACACCCATTTCTATATATTAAGCATGACATTCAAGTCCAAGTATTCATATACATAAAGGCTAACTCATCATTCAAACACAATCCAACATGTATTTAATGTACATATATGCTAACCCATTTAATATTGGTAACCATAAATTAAGGCTTATCTAGGTATATGTACATGACATAAAGAGAGAGAGAGAGAAAGAGTTGGAATTCAGTTGACGACCTATGTTCCATATGTCTGTATGCAAAACTTTATGATCCAAAGTACCTAAACCTTGTGTTTCATTATTTGAAAAATAAAATTATGATTTGGTGAGTTCTAACTCAATGAATACAAAAAATAATCAAATTCTTATGGTACAACCAACAATGAAATATCATTAGGATATATTATAAGTATGAGAATTGAATCGACAAGTGCAAAAGGAATAAACCAATTTTGTCATGACCTTATAAGGCAAACATTATTCATAGGAATTCATGTGATTTAAGTGACATTTAATTTTGTTGGCTAGCATATAACATGTGATATATTTGATCATTAACACATGCCATAATAAGACATATTGGTATATTTTCTAAGTGATTTACAAGTGTTCAAAAAGTTGGTCACAACATCCTTTTAGTTTCATGTGCAAGTGTTCATTGTTAATGATATACCAAGTAATCATTAAGATTATATAACTCTCACTTGACTTGAATTTACATGTAAAATGTCACAATTCAATCATTTATACACAAAATATAGCACAACCATATCATAAAATCATCACACATACACATTAGAATCTAATTATGGCTTTTTCCTCACCTTTGATGCAACCAGCCTTTATCTTAGGTTTGGACCTCTCTCTTAGTCTTCCTCAATGTGTTGAGATCCTAATGTTTAACACATATATCATTATAAAATTTCAAAATGAGTTACATGCATGGAATGCAATTATGGTCATATTCCATGCAAGTGGATGTTACATGGCAGCCTAACCTTGTTGCACTCTCATAGTAATAACTCAAAATATGTATATCCAAATCAGTTGAGTCTTTTTTTTCTACATATGCTATATGTATAATGATACAACATAGTCACCATTTACATCAATATAAAGGCATATACAAAATATTGTGAATTTTTAAATTCTTCAATGTTTCAATGTGATCGTAGTTTGATCAAGTCTTACATTGTTAGTCATGTCTCATATTGTATGAACTCAATTTCAAAATTGATTTACCAAATGCTACATGACATATAATGAACATTTATAATTTTTAAAACATTGTTTAATTCAGTTTATAAAGTCAATAAAATAAATGGTCAATCTCAAGATGAGCAGGTTTCAACATGTTAAGAATTAGTCACAATGGAGTAATATCTCCTCACCCACATTACATTCAAAAAAACTAATTTTCAAGCATGTATATCAGACATAACTCTATAACTTTTAAGTTTGGTACATCACCAAATTCCCATTCTATTTTCATCTATTTAATATAAAACAAAATTAAGAAATTAAACTAGTTTCATCAAGTTCATGGTCAGTTGCAATAAAAGAGGAATATCTCTTTCCACATAATAAATTAAGTAAAAATGTTTTATAGGAATTTAGAGAAGATATAAAACTAAAATTTTAATATTTTTAACTTTGTCTAAATCAACAAATAAGGTCATTAATATATATGAAATCAACCAGACTGATGAGGTTTTTACAAGTCATGAACTAGCCCTAATGAAGGAGCCATAACTCTTCACGTACACCATATTAAGAAAAAATGTTTCACATGAATTTAGATAGGGCGTAAAGCTGCAACTTTCATGGTTCACACTTTCCCTAATTCCTCTTATAGGTTATAAAATCATGGGTGCAAAAGTATGCTCTAATAATAAAACCAACACAATAAGCTATTGTTTCTCTTTAGCTTCAATTTCCATACATGAGCTATTGCTTAAATATTACATAATTCTTACTAGTTATGCATGTTTAACATGCCATGATGGAGAAATTTCATATGGAAAGTAGATAATATTACTTGCCCCATTTGCCAGAACTATAATAGTTTAGGATTCCTTCCTAGGTAGTTTATTTTTTCTTTATCATCTTATTATTTTTCTTCTCCTCATCATCCTCCTCCTCCTCCTTCCTTTCTTTCTTCCTTAGTTATCACTTTATTTTGCCACCCTATGCATTTGTTCCTCTCTAATATGCTCATAAATGAGGAGAAATTCAATTTGTATACCTATTCTAATAAGACAAAATCATGGTAGCTTAACACCATTGGTTGGAAGTTCCATTTTCTTCTTTTAGTCCCTCTTATTCACTATTTCATCACCTCCATCCATTTACTAGCCCCATATGCTTCTTATACTTATAAATAAGCTCTAAAACACCATTATTTATGATACTATAACATGCATACAACATACGTTAATTTGCCTTACAATTGTGCAAACATCACGTATATGTTCAATAGCTCTAAATGCAATGGTGCAAGTATCGTCATCATGCTTATCAAATTTGGATATGTAATTATCATTTATCAAATGAACATGTTCATATGGTATTACAAATCATTTATGCAATAAATAGGTTTATATGAGGGTGCTAATGAATGAGGATAATAATGTTATAATGGGGCATTACTTGGCATTGGTACTAGAATCAATGGCATGTTAGTAAGGAATTTTAAAGACTTTAGAAAGGTTGGCTTGCAAGTTGATGGATTAGAGTCTGAGTAAAGAAAGCAATATAGGGATAGAATAAGTGCTCTATCATAGCCTCAAGCTAAAGGGGGCAAAATGATCGATGTGAATGTAGTTAGGACTCGAAGACAATATACCTATTTATGGATGCCTTTGTCTAAGGCATTTGAGAGATTATATAAGAAGGGAGAATTGAAGCCTTTGGCACTAAGGCCACCTCCCAACCTAATACCTAGACGATATGATGCCAATGCATATTGTGTTTTTCACTAATGAGCATAAAACTACATTAATGATTGTTATAGGTTAAGATATGAGATTCAAGACCTCATTGGCAACAAGACTAATGTTCTACCAAATCCTATAAGACCTAGCATTTGAGAGAACCCTTTTTTGAACTATCATAATATTCCTCCTTTAAATAAAGAGACATTTATGATGGATTATAAAATTTTTGAGATAATTGTTATTGCTATTATTAGAAAGATTGTGAAGGAAGTTGTATTCATCTATGCTATTAATCATTAGGAAAGCTCATATGAGGAAATAGAGGAGTAGAGGAAAAGGGTGATTCAACTATGGGAAGAAAGTGAAACATATAAGAAAATGAAATAGTTGAGCTATGTGACACGTAGCGATAAGTATTACCTTAATAGAAAGGCCCTCAAGGAACCAAGGGTTGAGGAAAAAGCATAAGAACTTGTTGTGAAAGAAAATAAGGAAGACAATCCCATTATAAAATAGTTGAAGAAGATGTTCGCCTGAATTAGTGTATAGGAATTGCTCATTACTTCTCAGGAGCATACAAAGGCCATGGTCAAAACTTTGTCTAGCCTGATCATTCCCATTGAAATCACTGTTAAAGTTGCTATTGCATTGGTCACTCATAAAAGCAAAATAACCATTTCAAATAAGGACTTACCACAAGAGAGAAGGGATCATAATTTAGCTTATTCATGTAACATCCATATCCATATTCATTGAAATTCTTACATTAATATATTCATTGCATAAATGATTTTCAAACCCACATGAACATATCTAATAGATAAATGATGATTTAGATATGTGAATTGGATAAGCATGACAATGACACTTGCATCATTGCATTTGGGATAGTTAAACATATATGTAATGTTTGTATAGTTGCATGGCAAATTATTTTATGTTGTGTGCATGTTATAAAATCATAAATAATAGTGTTTTATAACTTATTTAAAAGTATAAGAAGCATTTAGGGATTAGGAGATGGAAGGAGGTGATGGAGGAAAGAAAAGGGACTAAAAGAGGAAAAGTGAACTTCCAACCAATGGTAATGAAACACCATGAATATGTCTGGTTACAATAGGTTTACAAGTTTAATTTTTCACCCTTTATGGTCATAATAGAGAGGTTAAATGTGAGGACAACAAAAGAAAGAGAGGGCTAAGGAAGAAAGAAAGAAAGGAAGAAGAAGAAGAAGGAGAGGGAGAAGAGTGAGCAGCCTAAGAAAGAATCCTAAGATTTTTTGGTTATGGAAAAATAGGTAAGTTAATTTATCTTCTTTCCACATAAAATTAACCTCTCATAACATGCTAATCATGCAAGGTTAGTGAGAATTATGGAGTATTTAAGGTAGAGAAAATGTATGGAAGTTGGAATTCAAGAGAAATAAGAGTTATCTGTGTTAGTTTTGTTGTTAGACCAGCTGTTGCACCCACGATTTCATAACCCTAGAAGGCAAATTAAGGAAAGTGTAAAATATTAAAGTTGTAGCTTTATGGCCATAAAGATGCATGTGAAATTTTTTTGCTTGATTTTATGTGTGTGAGGAGATATGACTCCTTCATTAGGGCTGGTTCGCAACCAACAGAAATCACCTTTGTCTTTTTGTTTTCTTATATTTTGATGGCCTTATGTTCTGATTTTTACAAAGTAAAAAACATGATATTTGTAGGGTTATATCCCCTATAAATACTTTTAAATCATTTTTAATTAATTTTTGTGTGGCAAGAGATATGACTTGTTGATTATGATTGACCCTGTACCCAGATGAAACCTCACCTATCTTATAATTCTATTTATTGAGAATTTAATGGTCATAGATTTTAAACTTGGTGATGTGTTAAACTTACAAGTTGTGTACTTATGTACTATCTACAAGACTATAAGTTGTTGTCAAATTTAGCATGGTTGTTGAGATATTAGCCCTTCATCGTGACTAAATGTCACCATGTTGAAAACCTACTCACCTTAAGATTGGTCATTTGTTTTGGTGACTTTATAGACTGAATTAGACAAAGAGTAAATCATGAAAAATGTTTTCTTATGTGTTTTTTAATTTATGGTAAATCAGTTTTTCGATTTGATTTGTAAAATTTGAGATATACCTAAGAATATAAGACCTACTCAGATTGAGATGACATTAAAATAGGGTAAAATTTAAAAATTCACCACATTTTCTATGTGTCTTATATTGACCTATAATTTAATATGTTGTATAATTATGTGTTAATTTTATCTAAAGAAATAATGAAATCATTTAGATAAGTATATCTAGAGTTATTGTTGTGAGTGTGTAACAAGCTCAGGCAACCATATAAAGAAAATATGCATAAACACTAGGTCCACTTGCATGGATCATGCCATAGTTGCATACCAAGCATTCATAATTATTTTTATTCATTGATTCATGACTCATCGAATCATAATTATGCTTTTCAAATACCCAAGCATAAGGTTTGGATACTTTGGTGCATAAAGTTTTGCATAGAGACACATGGATCATAGGTCGTCAGTTGAATTTCATCTCTCTCTCTCTCATTGTGTCATGTACATATATCTAGATAGGAACATGTTTATGGTCACTAGTCTTGAACATTAGTTAACATATATGGATATTAAATATATTTTGCATTATGTATATATGATGAATAAACCTTTATGCGTATGTATTTTCAAACATGAATGCCATGATTTGTAATTGAAAATGGTCATTAAGTTTTTGGTATTAGAGCACGAATAGGTTCCATTGGAACATACATATGAACATGACATGACTTTTGCACTATTATGTATTATTATATGACATAGTTTTATATGTCGATAGGGCATTAGCAGAGGGTAGTCATGTTAGTACCCATGGCTCACCAAGGAGATAGGAGTAAGCCAATTTGTATTCCATAAAAGTATCATGCCAACCATTGAGAGGTCAACCTATTATAGAGTTAGATCTTTTACACATTCTCATGCACAACACATATCTTATGATCAACCATAACATAGAATTGGTGAACCAATGGCGCAATGTCCAAAAATTCAAGGAGAAAGAAGGTATGACAAATGAAGAAAACATTATGCAGTTGACTTTAGTTGTACACAAATCCATCAGTGGCACCACAAATCCATCAGTGGCATAGATATGGCTAAAAAGAACATAGAGAGTTTTGAATTTAATGAAATGCACACTAGAAGAAAAGTTGATTATGCAGTGTCGCTATCATAGGGGATGCATATGATTAGTGGGAAACCATTCCAAGAAATGATGCCCAGCCTCCAGTCTTTACATGGGATGATTTTTTTCATGAGTTCATTAACAATTCCGTAACATAAGTGTATCAAGATGATAAAAGAAGGGAATTTTTGAAACTAAAGTAAAAAGAGATGACTATAGCTGAGTATGAGGTAAAATTTAGTCAATTATCCCATTATGCATCCTTCATGGTGGCCAGTAACAAAGAGAAATGTCAAAAGTTTAAAAAGGGATTAAGATTTGAGATCAAAACTAAGATTACAACTAAAGATCTTGAAAGTTATACCAAGCTAAAATCTATTGCAACCAAGGTAAGATTAGAAAAAGAAAGGATAGAGCAACGAGTAAAAAGAGGGCTTATTGAGTTTGTGGGTGATTTTAACAGAAATAAAGGAAAACATGGAAATTATATGTCATCACAGTCTAGTGCTAGGGGTGGTTACTCTAAATATAGAGGCAGAAGATTAGGAGTTTCACCATATGCAGGTAGAGATCAATGCCAAGTTATGCAACAACGACCCTCATGTGTACATTGTGGTATGCAATATATGGGTGAATGTAGAAAATTGACTGAGGATGCTACTTTTGTGGGTCTTGTGATCATATGCTTAGAGATTGTCTAGAAAGATCTAAAATGTTAGAGGGAGGCAGAGGAAAAGCTAGAGCAACATCAGAGTCCACAGTTAAAGTTTCAAAGGCAAATGGAGTTGGAGTATCATTTGGCAGGGGTAGAGGCAGAGGTAGAATAACCATAATTTGTCCTAGGTGTGAGCAAATCAGACGGTCAAAGTTCTAGACCCCCAACACAGGCTAGAGTATTTGCCATGACTAGGCAAGAAGTTGTTGCTACTATAGAAGTAATCACTGGTAAAATTTTTCTCCATGATTTAGAAATTGATGCATTAATTTATCTTGGCTCTAAACATTTATTCATTTCATTAAACATGACATCACAATTACATAGTAAACATAAACCTTTAGGTTTTAATATGTGTTAGTACTCCTTTGAGAGATGTGATGATTGTGGTATGTTAATACTCCTTTGGGAGATGTGATGATTGTGGATAAGGTATATAGTGGTTATGTGATTCACATTGATGACATATTAGTGTATTCAAGGAGTAAAAAGGAGCATGAACAATATTTAAAGATTGTGTTGTAAATTTTGAGAGAAAAATGACTATTTTCTAAATTAAATGCAAGTTCTGGATTGGCCATGTGGTATTATTAAGACATATAGTTTATGAAAAGGGCATGGAGGTGGATCCAAACAAAAGTAAAGCAATAGTAAAATGGGAAACCCCAATGAATGTTATAGAAGTCTAGAGTTTCTTAGAACTAGCTGGGTATTATTGTCGATTTGTTGAGGGGTTTTCACTTACTTTGATTAAGTTACTTCAGAATAATGTACCATTTTAGTGGTTAAAAGCATGCCAAGAGAGTTTTGATGAATTAAAAGATAGATTGTCATATATTCCAGTGTTAGCCATTCTTACTGGTAATGGAGGATTTATAGTATATAGTGATGCCTCTCATCAAGGTTTGGGATGTGTTTTAATACGACATGGTAAGGTAATTGCATATACATCTAGCTAACTAAAACCTTATGAATTATCTTACCCAGTAAATGACCTAGAACTTACTACCGTTGTGTTTGCTTTGCAAATATGGAGACATTATTTGTATAGAGAAACTTTTTAGATACTTACAGATCACAAGATCTTGAAGTATTTGATGAGCAAAAAAGAATTAAACATTAGACAGAGGCGGTGGTTAGAACTACTAAAAGATTATGATTACACCATTGAGTATCACCCAAGGAAGGCAAATGTGGTTATTGATGCTTTGACTAGGAAACCAAGAAGCTGTGTAGCTCATTTATAGGTATTTACATTATCTTATTTAGTTCAATTATGAGCTATGAATATGGAACCAAACATATAAAAGAATGGGGTATTGATTGCTACTTTTCAAGTGAGACCAATGTTGCTTGATCTAATTAAAGAAACACAGGGCAAGGATCCAAAGTTACATAGAATGATTGAAATGGTAAAACATGGGAGACATGGAGATTTTGATATTTGGAATGATGCCTTGATGTTGTGTTCTCATATTTGAGTGCCTACTGTTGGTAATTTACAAAGAGAAATCCTTGAAAAAGCACATAATGCTTCATATGCCATGCATTTAGGAATTACGAGGATGTATAATACCTTGCGATCTCATTTTTTATAGCCTAAAATGAAGAAAGGTGTAACAGCTTATGTTTCAACATGTTTGACTTGTCAGCAGATCAAAACAAAACTTCAAGCACCGACTAGAAAATTAAAATCATTGACGATTCCAGTATCGAAATGGGAAATAATAACCATGGACTTTGTATATGGGTTACCAAGAACTTTGAAGAAGTACGATGCTATATGGGTGACCATTGATAGATTAACTAAGTCAGCTCACTTTTTGCCTATTCGATGGGTAGTTCACTTAAGCACTTAGCTAAGAAATATATGGATGAAATTGTTAGAGTACATGGTGTTATAATGTCCATTGTATCATATAGAAATCCATAATTTACATCTCAATTTTAGGTCAATTTGCAACAAGCTTTGGGTGCCAAGTTGAGTATTAGTATTGCTTTTCATCTTGAGACAGATGGGCGATTAGAAAGGACAATTCAAACAATTGAAGACATGCTTTAAGCTTGTATGATAGAGTTCAAAGGTTCATAGGATGAATATATTGCCTTGATCGAATTTGCTTATAATAATCATTATCATAACAGTACACATATGACACCATATAAAACACTATATGGAAGAAAATGTCAAAGACTTTCTACTAGATAAAGAAGGGATGCATGTTTTAGAAGGGCCAAAACTAGTGTAATACACTATGGATAGGGTAAAGGTAATTAAGAGCAAACTTAAAGCAATACAAAACAGGCAAAAGAGCTATGCATACCAACACAAAAGAGAACTATAATATGAGGTGGGAGACAAAGTGTTCCTTCGAGTTTCACCATGGAATGGAATAATTCGATTTGGCAATAAGGGGAAACTGAGTCCTCGATACATAGGACCCTATGAGATCCTAGAAAGAATTGATCTATTGCTTTATAGGCTAACACTACCACTTGAGATGGCTCAGATTCATGATGTATTCCATGTGAGTATGCTAAGAACGTATCAGTCTAATCCTACACATATAGTTATGGATCCAGTAATAACAATTGCAGATAATGTGAGTTACATTGAAGAACTAGTGAAAATAATTGGTTATAAGACAAAACAATTACGAAACTAAGAAATCACTTTAGTTCAGGTGTTATCGGAAAATCACTCACAATAAGAGGCTATATAGGAAATCAAAGAGAATATTGAACGACAATATCCACATTTGTTTACAGGGATTAAATTTAAAGGACGAAATTCCTTATAAGAGGGGAATAAATGTAACATCCCTATCCATATTCATTGGCATTCTTACATGAACATATTCATCGCATAAATGATTTGCAATCCCACATGAACGTATGTAACAGATAAATGATCATTTATTTATGTGAATTGGATAAGCATGACAGTGACACTTGCACCATTGTATTTGGGACACTTGAACATATATGTAATGTCTTTATAGTTGCATGGAAAATTATTTTATGTTGTGTGCATATTATAACATTATAAATAATGGTGTTTTAAAGCTTATTTAAATGTATAAGGAGTATTTAGGGATTAGGAGATGGATGGAGGTGATGAAGGAGTGAAAAAGAGGGGACTAAAAGAGGAAAGTGAACTTCCAATCAATGGAAATGAAACACCATGATTATATCTTGTTACAATAGGTTTATAAGTGGAACTTTTCACCCTTTAGAATCATAATAGATAGGTGAAACTTGAGGGACAATAGAAGAAAGAGAGAGCTAAGGAAGAAAGAAAGAAATGAAAAATAAGAAGAAGGAAGGGGAGAAAACTGAGCTGCCTAGGAAAGAATCCTAAGGTTTTATGGTTCTGGAAATATAGGTTAGTTAATTTTTCTCCTTCCCACATGAAATTAACCCCTCATGACATGTTAATCATGCATGGTTAGTGAGAATTATGGAGCATTTAATGCAAAGCTAATGTATGGAAGTTGGAATTTAAGAGAAACAAGAGTTATTTATGTTAGTTTTGCTGTTAGAGTAGCCTGTTCCAACCACGATTTCACAACCCTATAAGAGTAATTAGGGAAAGTGTAACATATGAAAGCTGTAGCCATATGTCCCTTATAATTGTATCTAAAATATTTTTGCATGATTTTATGTGTGTGAGGAGATATGGCTCCTTCAGTAGGGCTGGTTCACAACCAACCAAAATCACCTTAGTCTTTTTGTTTTCTTTTATTTTGATGGCATTATGTTTTGATTTTGACAAAGTGTAAAACATTAAATATGTAGGGTCATATCCCCTATAAATCATTGTAAAGCAATGTTTATTGATTTATTATGTGGCAAGAGATATGGCTCATTGATTATGACTGACCCTATATCTGGATGAAACCTTACCTTTCTTATAATTATATTTTATAAGAATTTAATGGCCATAGATTTGGAATTTGGTGATGTGTTAAACTTAAAAGTTGTGTATTTATGTATTGTCTACATTCATGTAACATTTTTTTGCCAAATTTAGCATGGTTATTGAGATATTGGCCCTTCATCAAGACTAATTGTGACCATGTTGAAAACTTGTTCACCTTGAGATTAGTCATTTGTTTTGGTGACTTTATAGATTGAATTAGACAAAAAATAAAACATGAAAAATGTTCCTTTATGTGTTTTGTAATTTTTGGTAAATCACTTTTGCAATTTTATTTGTACAATTTTAGATATACCTAAGAATGTAAGACCTATTCAGAATAAGATGACATTGAAATAAGGCAAAATTAAAAAATTCACCACATTTTATATGTCTTATATTATCCTATAATTTAAATAGATTGTATCATTACATCTATATTTATATTAGCCTATAATTTAAATAGATTGTATCATTACATCTATATTTTATCTGAAAAAAGAATGAAGTCATTTGGATGAGTATATCTAGAGATATTGTTGTGAGAATGCAGCAAGCTCAGGCTGCCACATAAGGAAAATATGCATAAACACTAGGTCCACTTGCATGGATGATGACATAGTTGCATACCAAGCATTCATAATCATTTTTACATACTTATAACCATGTATGTATCAAATTTTAGGATCTCAACACTTTGAGGAAGCCTTAGAGAGAGAACCAAAACCTACCATAAAGGTCGGTCACATCAAAAGGTGAGTAAAAACCATAATTAGATTATAATATGTATGTGTGATAATTTTATGATATGACTTTGTTCTATTACATGTACAAGCGATTGAATTGTTATAGTTTACATGTGAATACAAGTTAAGTGAGAATTATATGCTCCTAATGATTACTTGGCATACCATTGTGAATGAACACTTGTATATGAAACTAAAAGGATGTTGTGCCTAGCTTGTTAAATGCTTGCAAATCACGTGGAAAATGGACCAATATGTCATATTGGCATATGTTATTGATAAAATGATTCACTTGATATATGCTAGCCAGCAAAAATCAAATGCCATTTAAATCACATGAATCCCCGAGAGCAGTGTTTGCCTTATAAGGTCACGATAAAAATCAATCTATTACACTTGCACTTGCATATCAACTGTTATAGTTGTAATGCACCTTAATGATATTTGATTATTGGTTGTGCCATAAGAATCTGATTATTCTTTTTATTCATTGAGTTGCGACACACCAAATCGCAACTATGCTTTTCAGATATTAAAGCATAAGGTTTGGATACTTTAGTACATAAAGTTTTGTATAGAGACACATGGATCACAGGTCGTCGTCTGAATTCCAATTCTCTCTCTCTCTTTATGTCATGTACATATATCTAGACAAGAACCAATTTATGGTCACTAGTCTTGAACATTAGTTAACATATATGTACATTAAATATATGTTGGATTATGTATGTATGATGAATAAACCTTTACGTTTATATATTTTTGGACATGAAGGCTATGATTTGTAAATGAAAATGAACATTACAATTCATTCAAGCAGAGGTGAAAAGGAAGGAGGACTCCATATGTGATGATGGATGATGGGTTTATAATTAATATCTGCCCATTAATATTGTTGCATAAGCTTGGATTGTTAGAGAAATATTTGAAAGGTTTTAACAATATTATTTAGGCATGTAATGATGGTAGGGGACTAATTTTAGGTGTGCTCGAGGCCTTGGTGAAAATGGGTATCATAGAGATAATGGTAGAGTTTACAATATTGGATATTCCTATCACTTTCTCAATTTTGTTGGGAAGTACAAAATTGGGAGCATAGTGGTCTTTATAAGTGATAACCAACAGAAGATGAGTTTAAAGTTCAAAACTTAACATCCATAAAGTTATAAAAAAGATAACAAAAATAGTAAGAGTCGTAAAAAATAAATAATAAAAACAAAGGCAAGATGGGATGATCAATCCGTCGGTAGAGGAGCAGGAGGAGGAAACCTAATATGCTTAAAGTTCGCTTGCACATGCCCATCCATATCAACAATATGAAGGTCCAAAGTTGCAAGTCATCCATGCACCTCTTCCTCAAAGACAAATTAGCAGTGATCTATATGCTCTAATTAGGATTCCATTTGTACTAAGACCTTTTCCAAGTAGCTCATAGATAACAATGAAGGATTATGAAAAGATGTTATAGGCACATCCCCTGTTGCATCTTCCTCATTCGCGTCATTGTGAACCCTTGTTTCATAGTCATTATAAATGAACATATAACCATCCCCATCCCTCTTCACAAGCCTAATGTGGAGCATAATATCATATGACAAGTAATAGGAGCCTAAAGCTTTAGCAAAGTGTGAGGCATTTTATGGTCCATGTAAGCACAAAAAGTGGTCTGTGATAGTAATGAAACTTCCTATCAAAACACCCATGAATCTCTATTGGCTAAAACATTCATATGGTTTATAATCCAATAAGCGGTGTTGATTCGATGGTTAAATTTCAAACACCAAAGGTAGAGGAGTTCAGTTTGGTTCACTATACTATTGCTCTCACCTTGATTAATGATAGAATAAGATAATAATAAATGATGAATATATCACACAGGAGGGTCTTTTAATTTCATTATCTAGCTCGTTCTAGCCTCATACCTAGATGTCCCACCTAAAGAGTCCATACTCTTTGGTTGTTAAAGTCCCAAGAGAAATCATTAAGACCTTAATTCTTAAGATGGAAGGCTTTGGCAACCTCACTCGAAAATAAGGTGAAAGCCTAATTATAGAGCTAAAAGTTAATGGTCCTAAAAGGATGTACTCTATGAATCCTTTTTGTTTTTAAGGAAAAACTAGTCAATAACTCATAAGAGAGCTCTTTGTAAGAATTAGCATGGTGTTAGGCAATGTTTTCCCATTATAGGACCTAGAGGTACTCTTATATGGTATCTATCAAACCAACATCTTATAGGGCTCTTAAATCAATGAACTTAGTAGGAAAGATGGGGCATTTATAAAGAATCTCATAGCTTTTTGTGCTCATCATATCTAAAGATTGAAGGGCACCCAAAGGTGGAGTTCCACTTATATATCCAAATTCTCACTTTATAGTGCTTTTGATACGCTTAGACATGGTGGGGGTCAAATTTGAATAAGAAAAAAATTAGAGAATGAGCTGCACGAATATGGTAGGGCTAGGTGAAGAGAAAATGTGGAGAAGATGAATAGGTACGGGCTTAAAAAATTAGGATTCAAAGGGTGCACAACTATGTGCTTGAAATGCATAGTCATGTATTTTAGTTTTAAGAAAAAAAGGGCTAGGCGCACAAGTGCACGATTTGGCAGTGTGCAACGGCTAGCTTCTTCCTTGTGTGTCATTTACGCACGTGTCTATATGGTTTGGCCATGCATAATACCTAGTTACTACCCCATGGTGAATCTTCAATGTGTGATCATACATTTTAGTTGTGTGTTTTGCCTTATCACTGGTTTTTACTAAATTGATCATCCTAATGGCTAAGAGTCTTACCCCTAATGACTATATACTCATCTTAACCCTTTTTCACATAAAATCACCATAAAAACACAAAAATAAAACCTAATTAAAATAAACACTAAGAATACAAGTAATTAACATGAGAATAAATTAAAAAGCGATGACAATTGTTAAAGAGAAATCCCCTAAACTTGATGCTTTTAATATTTAGTTCCTCGTACCTTAGCTTAAAAAAAAAAAGATCATTGATTAATTATAACAAATAATGGAATACATATTGAAAAGAACGACAAAAAGTGGGGGTTCACCCCATGACATGTTAGTTTAAGGTCTTTAGCTTGACCTTTGTGTTTGGCGATCATATGGAGGCATTTGGGAGAAGAAAAGTCTCCCACTTTGGTATATCATCTGCTTTATAATACAACTTCAATTGTTGTCCATTAATTTTAAAAGTTTCACTCATAGAGTTCTATATCTATATGGCACCATGAGGATAAATCTTTGCTATGGTAAATGGGCTCGACCATCAAGACTTACATTTTCTTGAAGAAAGACATAGTCTTAAATTGAATAAGTGAACATTCTGGCCTACTCTAAAATCTTTTAGAATAATGGTGATCATGATACCTTTTAGTCTTATCTTTTTAGATGTAATTACTCTCATTGGCTTAAAGACAAATGGCTTCAAGTTCATAGAGTTGAAGTTACCTCTTTTCACTAATAAGATGCAAATCAATGTTTATAAACTTTATTACCCAAAATGTTTAGTGCTCTAATTCTATAGATAAATGATAAGTTTTCCCAAACACTGAATGATATGGAGTGGTACTGATTGGTGTCTTATATATGGTTTTATATGCCAAAAGTGTGTTTAGAAGCTTCAGCAACCAATCCTTCCTTGAAGAGTTGATAATCTTTTTAAGAATGTGTTTGATTGCCCAATTGGTCACTCATTTGAGGATGGTAAGTGTTGCAATCTTGTACATCACTTTATACTTCTCAAGGAAGGAATCAAATTTTTAGTTGTAAAAATGTGATCCCACATCACTTTTAATCACACGTGAGGATTCAAAGTTTGTAAAGATATGTTTCTTTAAGAACTAGAGCACTACCTCAACATCATTACTTGAGGTAGCAGTGGCTTTAACTTGGAGATGTAATCAAACGTTATTAAGATGTATTGGTTGCCAAGAGACTTCAGGAAAGGCCCATGAAGTCGATTATCTAAATGTCAAAAAGCTCTACTTTAACCATAGAGTTTAAAAGTATTTCACACATTTTGAAGATATTACCTATTGTTTGACACCTATCACAAGACATGACAAAAGCAAATGAATCAATAGATAATAAGGAATTGAATAATGCATTTTGCAATAGCGTAATCATGATTTGGATGGACCAAAATGCCCTTTGCTTTATTAGGTATGAAATTGGAGTAGAATATCTCCCATTTCGTCCTTTGATGCATACCTTCTTATAATACCATCAACACATTCTTTAAATAAATAAGGATCATCCCACTAATAAAATTTTACATCATGTAAAAAAAATTTCTAATGGGAATTAATCATGAGGAATAATGTCATTTACCAAATAGTTTGCAAAGTCAGTATGCAATGGAGTTCGGAGAGCTTTTACAAGGAAAAGTTGTTCATTCGAGAAGGTGTCATTTGCAACATCCATATCCACATTCATTTTAATTCTTACATGAACATATTCAATACATAAATGATTTATAATCCCATATGAACATATGCATGGATAAATGTTCATTTAGATATGTGAATTGGATAAGCACGATGATGACACTCGCACCATTGCATTTGGGATACTTGAACATATATGTAATGTTTGTATAGTTGCATGAAAAATCGTCTTATGTTGTGGGCATGTTGTAGCATTGTAAATAATGGTGTATAGAGCTTATTTAAAAGTATAAGGAGCATCTAAGGATTAGGAGATGGATGGAGGTGCTTAAGGAGTGAAAAATAAGGACTAAAAGAGGAAAGTGAACTTCCAACCAATGAAAGTTAAACACCATGATTCTATCTGGTTGCAATAGGTTTACAAATGGAATTTTCACCCTTTAGGATCAAAATAGAGAGGTTAAACATGAGGGACAATAGAAGAAAGAGATAGCTAAGGACTGGTTCACAACCAACTAAAATCACCTCAGTCTTTTTGTTTACATATATTTTGATGACGGTATGTGCTGATTTACACAAGGTGTAAAACATAAAATTTCTAGGATTATATCCCTTCTAAATACCTGCAAAGAATTTTTGATTGATTTGTTATGTGGAAAGAGATATGGCTTATTGATTGCAACTGACCCTGTACCCAGATGAAACCTCACCTGTCTTTTAATTTTGTCTTCCAATAATTTGATAGTCATAAATTCAAAATTTAGTGGTATGAAAAACTTGAAAGTTGTATATTTATGTATTATCTACATTCCTGTAAAATTGTTTTTCCAAATCTAGCATGGTTGTTGAGATATTACTCTTTCATCATGACTGATTGTCACTATGTTAAAAACCTGCTCACCTTGAAATTTGTCAATTGTTTTGGTGACTTTATAGACTAAATTAGATAATGAGTAAAAATTAAAAACGTTCCTTTATATGTTTTGTAACTTATGATAAATAATTTTTGCAATTTGAGATATACCCAAGAATGTAAGACTTACTCAGACTAAGATGACATTGAAACAGGGAAAAATTCAAAAATTCATAACATTTTCTATATGTGTTGTATTAATCTAAACTTTGAGTATGTTGTATCATTATGTGTCTAGTTATTTTCAAGAAAGAATGAAGCCATTTGGAAAAGTATATGTAGAGTTATTATTGTGAAAGTGTAGCAAGCTCAGGCTGCCACATAAGGAAAATATGCATAAACACTAGGTCCACTTGTATGGATCATGCCATAGTTACATACCAAGCATTCATAATCATTTTGACATACTTATAACCATGTATGTATCAAATGTTAGGATTTCAACACTTTAAGGAAGCCCAAGAGAGAGAACCAAACTTACCATAAAGGTTGGTCACATCAAAAGGTGAGTAAAAACCATAATTAGATTTTAATTTATATGTGTGATAATGTTATGGTATGATTATGTTCTATTACATGTATATGCAATTAAATTGTTAAATTTTATATGTGAATACAAGTCAGGTGAGAATTATATGCTCTTAATGATTACTTGGTATACCATTGTGAATGAACACTTGCATATGGAACTAAAAGGATGTTGTGACTTGCTTGTCAAACACTTACGAATCACTTGGAAAATAGTCCAATATGTCCTATTGGCACATGTTATTGATCAAATGATCCACTTGTTATATGTTGGCCAGCAAAATCAAATGTCACTTGAATAACTTGAATTCTCAGGAGTAGTGTTTGCCTTGCAGTGTCATAACAAAAATCAATCTTTTGCATTAGCACTTACATAATCAATTATTATACTTGTAATGTATCCTAATGATATTTGATTATTGGTTGTATCCTAAGAATATAATTATTGTTTTTATTCATGGAGTTGTGACTCACCAAATCGCAATTATGTTTTTTAGATACTAAAATATAGGGTTTGGATACCTAGGTGCATAATGTTTTTCTTAGAGACTCATGGACCATAAGTCATCAGCTGAATTTCAACTCTCTCTCTCTCCTTGTGCCATGTACATACATCTAGATAGGAACTTGTTTATCGTCACTAGCCTTGAACATTAGTTAATATATATGTATATTAAATGCATGATGGATTGTGTATGTATGATGAATAAGACCTTTATGCCTATGTATTTTTGGACATGAATGCCATATTTTATAAATGAAAATTGTCATTATGTCATTGGTATGGACACTTAGAGATGCTCTAAGTGTGAGTGATGATTAGCAACCAAGTTCTTTGTGCCCTTATTATCCTTGATTTATAATTTAAACTTTTAGAGCAAGAGAATCCATCTTATAAGTCTTGTCTTTGCATCCTTCATGGCTAGTAAGTAGTGAATCACTACATAGTCATCATAAATAATGACTTTAGATCAAAGCAAAAAAGAACAAAATTTATTAAAAGTAAACTCAATGGCCAAAAGTTATTTTTTCAAATTGGCATAAGTGATAGTCTAACTTGCATAGTATATGAAATAATGCTTTTTATCCTTCCTTCGCCCTAAAATGGTCCAAACAACATAGTCTTTTGCATTGCACATCAACTAAAATGTTAAAGACCAATCTAGCTTTGTCATGATCAAATATGGAAGTGAGTTCTTTTTTCAACTTGTGAAAAAGCATTTAAATAATTATTAGTAAAGGTAAAAGGAACATCTTTCACTAAAAGATCACAAAGGGGTTTAGAAATTTTTAAAACATCTTTTATGGAATGCTGATAAAACTCCACATGGCCTAAAAGGCTATTTATCCCCTTTATGAATGTTGGAGGAGGTAATTTCTCTATGATCTCAATATTTGCCCGATCCACTTTAATTCCTTTGGATGAAATTTTATGCCTAAGCACAATGCCATCTTGTTCCATGAAATGACATTTTCCCAATTAAGTACAAGATTGGTTTCTTCTCATCTTTCTAAAACCTTATCAATGTTAGCCAAACAAGTATCACAAAAACTAAAGAGGTCTTCCATAAATATTTATATCATTCTTCTCACCATTTTTGAAAATATGGCCATCATACATGTAACATCCCAACCCCTATTCATTGGCATTATCTCATGAATATATTCATTGCACAAATGATATGAAATCACATATGAGCATATGCACTATATCAAATGATATGAAATCTCACATGAACATATGCATAGGATAAATAGTCATTTAGACGTGAATTGTAAAAACACGAAAATGACAATTGCACCGTTGCATTTGGGATGCTTGAACATATATGTTGTGTTTACATAGTTATATGACAAATTATTTCATGTTGTGTGATTATTATGATATCATAAATAATGGTGTTTGAGAGCTCATCTAAAAGTGTAAAGAGTATCTAGAAATTAGAGAATGGATGAAGGTGATGAAGGAATGAATAAAAGGGACTAAAAGCAAAATTGTTTAAATTTCAACCAATAGGAACAAGCCACCAATCCTTTGTCCTGTTAGAGTAAGAACACAAATTATAATTATCTGCCATTATGGGTTGGTAAGAGAGGAGATAAGGTCAAAATACACCAGATGAAAGAGAGAGAGAGAGCTAAGGAATAAAGAAAGAAGGGAAGAAAGGAAGAATAAGAAGAAGATGAAGGAGAGGAAGAAGTGTGAACTGCCTAAGGTTTTCCAATTCTAGGACAGTAGGTAAGTAAATTTATCTTCTTCTCAACTAGAATTAACCTCTCATGACATGTTAATCATGCATGGTTAGTGAGAATTATGGAGTAATTGAGGCAGAGCTCTTGGATGGAAGTTGTAATCCCAAGAGAACAAGAGTTGATTCTGTTGATTTTATTGTTATAGTAGAATTTTTCACCTACGATTTCATAACCCTAGAAGAGGAATTGGGAAAGTGAAAAACATGAAAGTTATAGCCTTATGTCTCAAATAAATGCATATGAAACAGTTTTACTTGATTTTGTGTGTGTGAAGAGATATGACTCATTCAGTAGGACTAGGTCAAATCCGAACCAATATAATCTCAGTCTTCTATTTTCTTATATTTTGATGGCCTTATGTTATAATTTTGACAAAGTGTAACATGAAATTTGTAGGATTATGTCCTCTATAAACACCTGTAAACCAGTTTTGATTGATTTTTTGTGTGGAAAGAGTTATGGCTCATTGATTGGGACTGACTCTGTACCGAGGTGAAACCCCACCTTTCTTTTAATTCGGTTTCCTAAGAATTTGATGACCATAGACTCAGAATTTGATGATGGTCCAAACTTGAAAGTTGTATATTTATGTCTGATCTACATGTCTGTGAAATATTGTTGCCAAATCCAGCATGGTTGCTGAGATATTGTGCCTTTATCATGACTAGTTGTCAACATGTTATGAACCTACTTGCCTTGAGGTTGGTCCTTTGTTTTGGTGACCTTATAGACTGAACTGGACAACGAGTAAAACATGATAAATGTTCACTTATATGTTTTGTAATTGATGGTAGAATATTATAGTAATTGGACTGGTACAATTTGAGATACACCTAAGAGAGTTAGAGCTACTCAGACTAAGAGGACACTGCAATAGGGCAACATTTAAAAATTTAACACATTTTATGTGTATATGATATTAGCTTGAAATTTGAATATGTTGTGTGCTTATGTGCCTAGTTTGTTTGAAAAAATGAATCAAGTCATTTGGATGAGTATATATAGATTTATTATTGTGAGAGTGTAGCAAGCTCAGGCTGCCTTATTAGGAATATATGCATAAACACTAGGTCCACTTACATGGATCATACCATAACTACTTACCAAGCATTCATAATCATTTTGATATACTTGTAACCATGTTTGTATCAAATTCTAGGGTCTCAAAACTTTGAGGAAGCCACAGAGAAAGAACTCAACCTATCGTAAAGGTCAGTAACATCAAAAGGTGAGTAAAAATAATAATTGGATACAATGGGTGTATGTGATAATTGTATGATATGATTATGTTCTATTACATGTATATATGATTGAGTTGTTACATGTTACATGGAAATAATATGATTATGTTCTATTATATGTATATATGATTGAATTGTTACATGTTACATGGGAATACATGCTAAGTGAGAATTAAATGCTCTTAACGATTACTTGGCATATCATTTGTGAATAAGCACTTGCATATGGAACTAAAAGGGGCGTTGTGACAGACTTGTCAAACACTTGCAAATTACAGAAAGATGGACCAATACGTCCTAAATCATATGTTACATGAATCACATGAATATCCAGGAAGCAATGTTTGCCTTGCTCAGTCACGACAAAAATAAAGCTATTGCATTTGCACTTGCATAGTCAATTGTTATACTTGCAATGTATCTTGATGATATTTGATTATAGATTATGCCATGAGAATTTGATTATTGTTTTTATTCACTAAGTCCTGACTCACCAAATCACAATTTTTTTCTAAATACTGAAGAATAAGGATTGGATACTTTGGTGCTTAGAGATTTGCATTAAGACACATGGACCACAAGTCATCGGATGAATTCCAACTTTCTCTCTCATCGTGTCATAATATTAGTCAACATATATGTACATGAAAATACATGTTGGATTGTGTGTGAATGATGGATAAAACTTTTATGCATATGTACTTTGGACCTGAATGATATGAGTTTTGTAAATGAAAATGGTCATTACAGTTATTGTGGTATCAGAGCAATATGAGCCATGTCAAATGAAAATGGTTGTCACAGTTATTAGTGTCAGAGCAAATATGAATACGATCATTACATTTATTACTATCAGAGCAAATATAAATACGATCATTACAGTTTATTGGTTTCAGAGCAGGGATATGTTCCATAGGGACATGCATATGAACATGACATGACTTTTGCACTATTTGCATTATCATATGACATAGTCTTATTTGTCTAGTTCCCATGGCTCACCATAGAGAGAGGAGTCAGCCAAATTGCATTCCATATAAGCATCATGCCAATCATTAAGAGATCAAATTGCTGATAAAGTTAGATCTCTTACACATGTTCATGTATAACACATATCTTATGTGTAGCCATAACATAGAATCAGTGAACCAATAGTGCAGGGTCAAGAAATTCAAAGAGAGATAAGGTGTGATAAACTAAGAAAATAGGGTACAGTTGACTTCAGTGGTACCACAGATCCATCAGTGATAGAGACATGGTTAAAACGAATACAAAGAGTTTTGAATTTGATGAAATGTACACCAAAAGAAAAGTTTGATTATGCAGTATCGCTATTATAGGGGGATGCATATGATTGGTGGGAGACCTTTGTAAAGGGTAATGCCCAACCTCTAGTGATTTTATAGGATGACTTTCTTCATGAGTTAAATAACAATTACATGCCAGAAATATATAAAGATGATAAGAGAAGAGAGTTTTTTAACCTACTGCAAGAGCAAATGACTATAGCTGAATATGAGGTGAAATTTAATCAATTATCTCATTAAGCATCATTTATGGTAACCATTAATAAAGATAAATGTCAAAAATTTGAAGAGGGACTAAGATATGAGATCAGAAGTAAGATCACAGCTGCGAAACTTAAAAGTTATACCAAACTGAAAGCTGTTGTAATCAGGGTGGAAAGATTTAGTACTATTGCCACTACGTGAATTGATGTGATACTGGGTATGGACTGGTTGTCTAAATATCATGCAATAGTGAATTATTTTATTAAAGAAGTTATTCTGGAATCTCCGAATCATACAAGGGTTGTGTTTCAAGGGGAAAGGCAAATTATACCAGTATGTTTAGTTTCTGCTATCAAGGCTTTTCACATGATTAAAAATGGTTGTGAGGCTTATTTCACATGTGGTATTTTAGGACATATATGAATTAAAAGATAGATTGACATCTGCTCTAGTATTAACCATTCCTACTGGTAATAGAGGATTTGTAATATATAGTGATGCCTCTCATCAAGGTTTAGGATGTGTTTTAATGTAGCATGGTAAGGTAATTACATATGCATCTAGACAACTGAAACATTATGAGTTATCTTACGTAGTACATGACCTAGAACTTACTGCTGTTGTGTTTGCTTTGAAAATATGGAGACACTACTTTGTATGGATAAACTTTTTAGATGTTTACAGATCACAAGAGCATAAAGTATTTAATGAGCCAAAAAGAATTAAACACAAGACAAGGGAGGTGGTTAGAACTGCTAAAGATTATGATTATACCATTGAGTATCACCTAGGGAAGGCAAATATGGTTGCGGATGCTTTGAGCAGGAAATCAATAAGTGATGTAGCCTATTTACAGGTATTTATATTGTCTTATTTAGTTCAATTATGAGCTATGAATATGGAACTAAACCTACAAAAGAATGGGGTATTGATTGCTACTTTTCAAGTGAGACCAGTGTTGCATGATCGAATTAAAGAAGCACAGGGCAAGGATCCAAAGTTATATGGGATGATTGAAATGGTAAAAGAGGGGAGACATGGTCATTTTGATATTCAAAATGATTCCTTGATATTGGATTCTAGTATTTGTGTGCCTAATGTTGAAGAAACACATAATGCTCCATATGCCATACATCCAGGAATGACAAAAATGTGTATAATACCATGTGATCTCATTTTTGGTGGCCTAAAATGAACAAAGATGTGACAGCCTATGTTTCAACATGTTTCACTTGTCAGCATATCAAAATGGAACATCAACCAGCTGGAAAATTGAAACCATTGATGATTCCAATATGGAAATGGGAAAGAATAACCATGGACTTTATATGTGGGTTGTCGAGGACTTTGAAGAACGAACAATTCAGACATTTGAAGACATGCTTCGAGCTTATGTGATAGAGTTTAAAAGTGCATAGGATGAATATATTGCCTTGATTGAATTTGCTTATAATAACCATTATCATAGCAGTATATAGATGGCACCATATGAAGCACTATATGAAAGAAAATGTCGAAGTCTAACCTATTGGAATGAAGAAGGAATGTGTATAACTGAGTTCTTAATACATATGAGATCTTAATAAGAATCGGTCATTAACTTACAAGCTAGCACTACCACCAGAGATGGTTCAGATTCATGATGTATTCCATGTGAGTATGCTAGGGAAGTATCGGTCTGATCCTACACATATACTTAGGGACCCAGCGATAACAATTGCAAATGATGTAAGTTACATTGAAGAACTAGTGGAAATCATCAATTGTAAGAGAAAACAATTACAAAAATCAAGAAATCCCTTTAGTTAAGGTGTTATGAAGAAACTACTCATAAGAAGAGGCTACATGGGAAACCAAAGAGAACATGAAATGACAATATCCACATTTGTTTATAGGTACTGAATTTCGATGACAAAATTCTTTATAAGAGGGGGAGAAATGTAACATCTCTATCCCTATTCATTGGCATTATCACATGAACACATTCATTGCACAAATGGTATGAAATCACATATGAGCATATGCACTATATCAAATGGTATGAAATCTCACATGAACATATGCACAGTATATATAATCATTTAGACATGTGAATTGTAAAAACACGACAATGACAATTGCACCGTTGCATTTGCAGTGTTTGCATAGTTATATGACAAATTATTTCATGTTGTGTGCTTACTATGGCATCATAAATAATGGTGCTTGAGAGCTCATCTAAAAGTATAAAAGAGCATCTAGAAATTAGAGAATGGACGAAGGTGATGAAGGAATGAAGAAAAGGGACTAAAAGCAAAACTGTTTAATTTTCAACCAATAGGAACTAGCCACCAATCTTTTGTCCTATTAGAGTAAGAATACAAATTATAATTATCTGCCATTATGGGCTGGTAAGAGAGGAGATAAGGTCGAAATACACCAGATGAAAGAGAGAGAAAGCTAGGGAAGAAAGAAAGAAAGAAAGGAAGAAAAAGAAGAAGAAGCAGAATGAGAGGAAGAAGTGTGG